>KV751339.1:11850873-11874373 GCA_001698575.1 Mola mola
ACCCGATCCACATAGCACCGGACCTCTATGGCTCCTCCTGTGGGTGGTGGGCCCACATGAGGACAGACCCATGTCTCCTTTTCGGGCTGAGCCCAACCGGACCCCATGGAAAAAGGCCCGGCCACCAAGCGCTCGCCTACGGACCCCTTCCCCAGGCCTGGCTCCAGGGCGGGGTCCCGGTATCCCTCCGGGCAGTGTACACAAGTCCTTGTTCTTCACCATCATAGAAGTCTTTGAACCACGCTGGTTCACAGACACTCTTATCTGTAAATCAGCCTCATAGTGAGTCACGTTGCACTCTACACCCATGTCTGTCCAGACCACTGACAAATACACAGATGACATGTCTCTGCTCCCTTGCACTGCACACATTAAAAACCAAATATCCTGCATTTGAGCGCTCTCCATCTTGTGCCTTTTTAAGCCAAAGCCTGTGCAATAGTGATCAGCATCAAATAACTTATTAAAATTAAACTTATGAAAAAAACAACAAGTTTGGAATAAATTTGATGTATATTCTGAGTTTTTAATTTGGTCCAATCTGTTAACACAGAGGGGCTGGATTTAATCACCTATACTGCAGCCAGCTACCATGGAGTGACCAAGATATTTTGGCTTCCTTTTTTGAGTGCTCACATCTAATCTATTTTTCCAAGATTCATATAGTCTTGGAAGAAATAAAAGTGATGACTTATGAAGTGTATATTTATGTGTGGGATTCAAGAGAATAATTTCCAATGTAAAACATGCTGCATTACTTTTATAAAGGAGTGAATGGACTGATCTTTGACAGCTCTGTCACAACTACTGTCAACTGAAGCTCAATTGTGTGATAGACAAACAAAAACGGTCTAACTCGTTTCCTTCCAGATAATAAAGTTCCTTTGTTTCGTTTCGTTTTCTGCCGCTTATCAGGGTCCGGGTCGTGGGGGCAACAGTTTGAGCAGGGAGATGCAGACGTCTCTCTCCCCGGCTACTTCCACCAACTCCTCCGGGGGGACACCAGGACGTTCCCAAGTCAGCCGAGAGATATAATCTCTCCAGCGTGTCCTTGGTCTGCCCCGGGGTCTCCTCCCGGATGGGCATGCCCGAAACACCTCCCCAGGGAGACGTGTAGGAGGCATCCTGACCAGATGCCCGAACCACCTCACGTCCCCCCACCTCAGCCCAGCCACCCTCCAATTAAGTTCCTCCTGAAGCAAAAAAAAAAATATAATGTAAAATATAGTATTGAAATTTTTTGACATGAAATAACATTACTTTATCATTTTTATCCTATTTGTTTATTTTCATATTTCTGAGTGCATTAATTTTTTTATTGTGGTTGTACTTTGTGATGTCACGGTAACCTTGGATCTTTGACCATCAGCGTAAACTCGAGTTTGTATAAAAATTCCCTCTTGGCTTTGCTGAGATATCTTGTTCAAGAGAACGTCTCAAAATCTTTTTTTGAGGAAAGTCTGCAGATACCTTTTAATACACATATGTGCCCCAGTCAGAACAAGACAATATTTGTGACTCTCTAAAATTAACTACAGGGAAAATATTAATTTCAGTGAGGAAAATTTTCAGCCAACGTGTTTTCAATATTTTGTTGTATGTTGGACACAGTGTACCTCTATGCCACTCTATGGTGGAATAAGAAGACTTAGTATATAAACCACACTTGGGTTGTTGCTGGGTTTTTTGTCTTTCCATAGGATTTCTGCCACTTTTATTTTTGTGAATGTGTACTTATCTGTATGTGTACTCACCAACTAGCTCATTGGGGTCCTTTCTTTCTTCTTCTGAGATCTGTGGAAAAAAAGAAGAAGAATGTAGAGAGGAAGAGAAGGGAAGGAGAGAGACAAGGTTCATGGAATATTCTAGTTTATTTAATTACAGTGTGTTATGAGTGGGCTGGTGAGGTGAACTGGTAGATCTTGTAAAAGACATCCCATTCTATTTATACCTGAAACATGCAAATTAAACAGTTCTTTGTGCAACAGACCGTAGAGAATACGAGCTTCTGAGAAACTAACAGAAACCAGAAGAATAAATACAGCCAGTCTCCAGTGAATGCTTCAGTGCAGGAGGAGGGGTGCTCTAAAATATGCCTCCCGACTGTTGTGCCAGAACTGTGGGCATAAAACAGGTCCGACACAAAGAAACAGGGCTGTTATTTACAGGTATCACATCATCATCTAGCAACTGTACTGGCACTTCAATGAATTGTTCTAAAGTTGGCAAAAAAAACACAAGGAGGAGGAAAGGGAGGGGGTGGGCAGAGAGATATGAAAGCACAGCATGTTGGCAAAATCTGGCAGGCTGGCACCTGTTCTTAGGCAGAAGCAATAAAATACTTTTCATTTCACTGATCCACATCTGCATTTTGGCACACATTTGGCTGTCTTTCACAGGAAGGGCAGACGTCATATTACACTATGAGACTGCAGCACTGGAGTTTTTTCAGTGTCCTTAGGAGTTTTCTAAAGCCCCATTTCCACCAAGCAGTATGGTTCAGTTCGGTTTGATGCGGTACACATTTTTTTGTTTCCATTGTCAAAAACTTTGGAATGGTACAATAAAACAGCAAACTGACAATTTGTCACCCTTCTCTAGGGGTACCAACTAGGTGTAAACCGTAACATAAAGAACGGGGCTCGACCCACTGCAGTCTGCTGACTGGTTGACAGAATCGTCATTTCCAAGCGCCGTTTAGGCCGCCTTTCTCCTCATGGCGTGCAGACTTTTTTTCAAAAAGAGCCTGTCTACTTTGTGTGATAAACAGCCATATGCCAGCAAGAAACAAAAGGAAATGCTAGATGTCCTCGTTTGTTTCGTTCGTTTGTTGTTACTTTTTTTTTGTCGACTATGTCAGAGGGATACATGGTGTTGCAATTCTATTATGTCACGCTACTTACAAAGCTGGCACGTTCAGGCTACCCTGCCCATGAGTTAATGGTATGGTCGCAGGTGGAAACAGACTTATATTAAACAACAGCAGACAAAAAACAAAATGTAAAGAAGTCCAATCCCTCAGCAAAGCAAAACGCATGCCAAAAAAAAAATATCACTGAAATCATTACTTCTTACACAGTCTGAAGAAGAAAAGAGCTGACATCATGATAGGATTGACTGAAGGGCCTCTGTATTGTTTGACAATGCTACAGAAACAACAACTGCTACCAAATTAAAGGGTTGAAGGACACTTCATTGATTTTACACATCATGTTTAGTAAAGTTGTTTTGACAAATACTACTATGTGGACTACTGTATTTTTTTCTGTGGCTAAGAAGTGAGTTTCCTAAAGTCGTGACAAAATAACCCTAATGATGTCATGTGGGGATTGTTAACTTGTGCTTTAGAGTTAACATTTTGAAAATAAAACCTGCATTACAGATTGGAGGTGTGCAGAACAACGGTGAAAATGTAGCAAATAGTGAGGCTTCAATAAAGAGACAAAGTGTCAAGTGTTCAGGGGAAGCAAAAATGATAATTAATGGTGAGACGCAAATAATTTCTTTGTAAAATGTTTGTCAATTTAAAAGATGATAGTGCAAATCACAAAGTCGAGTGTATCTCAAGAAATCAAAATATAGTGATTTTTCATCGGGTATTTAAGTAAACAGTTGATATATTGTAGACACATTATAGGTAATCTAAAATGTTCCAAGCATTTTAATATTTAATTTTTTTTTTACAACTATGGCCTATTCACTACAGCTAACTAAGTAGTTAACTTTTTGACTGTAGCAGCTATTGGGGAGAGGGGTTTTACTAGCATGTGCACAGGCTCCACGTGGTTTAGCTCACAGGTTTCAGTAAATGTTAAATGAGGTGTCACTTATATGGCTGTTGGGTATGAAGTCTCTTTAATCATGTATTATTACTTATATTTCAACAGCTTAATGGCAAACCAAATGAAAAAGAAATGCATCAGTCATGATACAAATTAAATGGGACCAAAATATTGTCTCAGCTACAGTATATGATTTTTTTTGAAGAAGGTCCATTGTCCACTGGAATGTAAAGTACTTTGCATCTCTATGAATGCTCTCCATCTACATTATGGGTAACACAGAATCCAGTCTTTTTGGAGCTTCAGTAAAGCTTGTAAACAAATCAGGATGTGTCAGCCTCTCCTGCTTCAATTTTTCTTTTGTTTTTTCCAACTGTTTTTCAAGTCAGTCTTTGAATGCCTTAGTGAATGAAGCCATGCACATCTATGTTTAAGGACACTAGACCAATATTAACATAACACATAAAAAAGGAAAAAAATTAAAAGTGGTCAGCTCTCTTATTTGCACTTTTCTGCTTGTTAGGTTTGTGACTCACTCTCACTTCACTGACCTGTAACAAACAGCGTAACAGGAAGCTGGGATGTTCACCAGCTCACATAGCTAAGAGTCATACAGGGTGGGGTTAGATTGGAGTGCAGTACCAAACACAGTGCGCTGAAAAAGCAACACTGTTGGTGGAGCTCATCCCTTCAAAAGAGCTCCATCAGTTTAGGAAAACTAAAAGGACAAGTCACTCCCCTGGTCTCACCTACGCAAACAGTCCCATTCTTTATGTGAGCGTTCATGTGACACACATGAACCCATTGCGCCATCTAGTGAACATGCACCTTCACAGCATGTGGTGCCAGCTTTGAACATGCCTTTTGGTTTGTGATAAAGTAAGTGAGACATTAGTCAGGACTGATCCTTCTCAAAATTAGATCCATTCCACACCAGGTGGGCATCCAAATACCTCAAAATCATCTGCGTCTCTCCCCTCGTCAGATTCGCCCATTGCCTATAAAAACAAAAATGCAGAAGGTTAACACCCCAAGGACCAAAAGGGACCAAGCAGCAGTACAGGCCAGATGACAACCAGCAACAAGTGTAGGACTGCAGAACTGCTCAACCCTTGAGACGTCAATTCAAGGACTACAAAGTCTTTGTTCAACTGCAAACATTTTATAAAACATGTTTGGGACCTTAAAGCCTTTTCACAAGGAACAAATATGTGTAAAAAAAAAAAGAAAAAAAAAAAACTAATTCAAAATTAGGTATTCTACCAATTTTATATGTGAAGGTTAGTTTACTCATCATGACGAGTACAGCTCTTTGAAAAGTGTTGTATAATGTATTCAGCACCTTTGCAAACTTTTAAATTGAATTATATCCCTTATTGGACAGCAGAGACAAACAGGAAAAAGTCACAAGTTAGAATCAAACTGGCTATGTGGCAGCTACCAAGGCCAAGGGTAGGTAGGACTCAGCTTAACTCATACTAAGGGCTAAAGGGCAGGATGTCTCAGCTTGATTTGATTAGTCTCCTGAATGTCAAGCAGCTTTAAGAAAGTGATACTAAAATACTCATTATCACCATCACAGAGTTTAATTTTAGCGAATGATCTAAAATGTTTAATCATGACAGGTAAAAAAAAAAAAAAAATAATAAAAAAAAAGACAATTTCCTATTATGGCCAGTCATTGACACTGAGATAATTAATGTCCTCTTACTTCTACTTCCGAATTTATTGACACAATTTTTGAACTTCTTAAGGAAAAACCTGGTGCCAAATTCATGAATGATAATTAAAAATGAAGAGAGTAATTAAATCATCTCCAAAACTATTTAATAACAAACCAAAAGTATTTAATAACAAACTATCAAACAGACTGAAACTTTTTTTGTTTTAAAATTTGCACCTGTATCTACCACATGAACAAGGAAAGATCAAGCTTACTGTCATCTTAGTCACTCCCAATGGTACATTTTAGGTCAGGACAAACCCTGGTGCAGCAGGACATATGAGGAGCTTGTGCCATAACAGAACTATCTTTGGTGCAATATTGTTTTATAATGCTGGTAAGTGACAGATTTATGGGCTATTTTAAGTCTTACTATATTCTAAATGGGAGTTCACATTTAGGAAAAAATACTGGAATTTGGATAGTGGATGATTGTAACTAAACTTGTGATTTTTTGGGGGGTCAGAAAGTTCACTCATGTTTTGTTTTTTTCAAAGTTTCAAAGTGTGTTTATCAAGTGTGAGTTAAAGCAAAATTTTACTGTCTATACAATGTAGACAAAAAAGAAAAAACCCAGTTCACTGTAATGTAAACTAATAGGACAGTGTTGTAAAGAGGTATTTCCTGTATGTTAAGCACTCCACCATCAGCTGTAGTACTTTCAGAGATACATTGAGTAAACTTTATGGGTTTTAAACAGGTAATTAGGTTGTCATATTGGATTCACTATAACGCATAGTGACATCCTGAAATGTGGCAGGCAATCCATAAAAAAATAACTATTTTATGGAACCACAACTGTGATAGGATTATTATCAAAATTTCTATCATTGTATGTAAATTAATTCATACATCAATTTTATGACATAAGAATTAAGTGTATTAACTTTTTTTAAAAGAGGAAAAATGGGAAACTAGACTAGGACTACAACTAATGATTATTTTCGGTAGTGATGAATATGTTGATTATTTAAACAATTAAGAATTCAGACAAAACAATACAATTTTTCTTTTGAATACACTAGAGACCAAAGAGATGGCCACAAATTACCTAAAAAAGATGTCCAACCGTCAGTCCAAAACCCAAAGACTCTACATTTACTATCATAAATGACAAAAAAAAAGACAAAACAAATGCTCACATCTAAGATGCTGGGACCAGAAAATGGTTCAGGTTTATGCTTGAAAAATTACTGAAACAATTATTAAAATACTTACAAGCTAATTGTCTTTCAATAGATTAATGGAATAACCGTGGCAGCTCTAAATTAGACCATCTGAAAAAAATACTAAATCAAAAGATCTAATTAATCAAAATCTCATTGTTTATGAACATTACCATTATTCTGGGATAGACCGACATACATTATTACCAGCATAATTATATTGGAAAAAAAAAATCATCGTCCTTGCCAAGACTTTGCAGTTTTAATACTACATGTGTTTTCTGTCAAAATAGGTGAGGTGACAAGAACCCCATCATGCAAACAAGTAATACAAATATCATTGTAGCGATTACACAGATAAATAAACACAAAAGACATCTCATATTAAATATGATGCAGTTATTGCCATGACCTCAAAAGCACTGGTGTGCCTCCAAATCCCTCTCAAAGTTTAGTAAAGTCTCCCATCTTGTCAACAAGAACCAAGTCTCTAACAACACTCCCACTCAACCAAACATCAGTGGTAGAATTTAATCTTGGGGAAGTCTTATTCCTCACAGCAAACTCTGAACTGATATACTGACCGAGTTGCTCTCTATACTGTCTTCATCTCCAGACCCCTTGTCAACAGGACCCTCTGTTCGGTTCAGGTCTTCATCACCATATCCGTACACCAGGCTTCCTCCACGTCCCCCTAATGACACATAGGAAGAGACAAATGTCAGATAACCAGAGGAGGCAAACAGCGTCACTGAGAGAAAGAGGTGTCAGAAATTTTGATTCAGCATTAGCTTTACTGCTTTCAGTGTCACTATCCGAGCTAAAGGAAGCCCCACAAAGCTAACTGCAAAACATAACTATACAACTTTACCACATACTCTCTTCATTATTTAAATATGAAGGAAGTCAGAGCCACTAAACAACTGAAACTTGACGTTTAATTAAGATCTTCACCCTTATGTTACGTTATGCTATGAAATGTTATGAGAGAAAACAAAATCAACAAAACCCCGCCAAAAGAAAACTTTGTGTGCATTCACAATTCGTGCTAACATATCTTTGAAACCTCCGAATACTCTGTCTCACAGTCTGTCCCGTAAACTAGCTACATTAGCCTAAAGCTAACATTAGCTATCGACAACACGGGTAAGATTCGCACAATGATAGACCGCGTTTTTTAACTTCTTTACACAGAACTAACCAATTTATTAAATATGTTATCCTGTACCTGTCTCTTCTATGTCGGGGTCAGAATCCGGCTCCGAATCGTCTCCATAGTCTGCCAAAGAGGAGAGAAGAACACTCCTTTTACCGCTCGACATTGCTGCTAACGTCGCAAAAACGCCTGGTCGCATAGTAACAACGTCAGTAAAACCGTACTACGTAGACCAGCGTTGTACTGGGAGAAGTAGTTTTTATGACGCTGAATGGATATCCGCTAAACATGTAATTATCGCTTTACTAATGCAGTGTCCGTTGAGTACGTGAATTTGAAGGGCATTGTTTGGGTCCAGATTCTCTCTGTGATGAAGTCCTGTAAAATCAAACTGTAAAGCGCCACTGAGGACAAAATCATGGGGAACAAATGAAGACTATAAAATCTTTCTTCTATCTCGTAAAAATCCTTTAAACATTCCTGGACACCGATGATGACCCAGATTACCACCAAAATGTAATCGGGGTTTTCTTTTGGCCATTTTCCTCGTTTCCTGAAAATGTCATCAAATGTGTTAAGTATTGCTAAATGATGACGCCTTTACTCAAATGTTTCAAGCAAGGCTTTTATTGTGAAGGTATCTTTTGTTCAGACGTGACACTTCGCTTTACCCCGGAAGTGGGTAGTAGTTCGACTTTAGCTTGACAGTGAGGACAGGCTGTAAGACGTCCACTCCGCCTGAATGTTAAAATTAATAAAAGAAATAAATATGCCTGAAGGCTAAAGAGGAGCAACAACAGTGCTTGTTCATTCCCACGTAAGAAGAAGATCGCGCACCCTGCTCAACAAAATGTATTAATTGAATTTGGTAACACGTAATCCATTACCACTGTCCACTTTTTGGCTCGGAAGGGCGCGCAAACGCAAAAGCAGCAGAAGAAGAAGCGGTCAACGTAAACTTAACCAAAAGGTGAGTCATGAGCCATGCACGTACCAAGTTTGGAGCCAATCAGAGAAACGATGTTGGCGCTATGTGGAAGACAGACAGACAAGATCTTTTTTTTTTTTTAACATTTTAATGAATAACATTAATATCAAATTATTTCTTTTAGGCTACGTGGCTCTACAATACAGGCAGAACGCGAGAGACACCATAAGGAATTATAAAGAGAAATGTCAATGTGCACCTCAACATCATCTAAATTTAGTATTCAATTTTTTTTCATACCTTACGAGACAACACATTTTTACATCCCTTTCTTTGTCCAACATAGTGGAACGAATCACATTCATTCACTGACCCAGACTTCACTTCTTCTGCACTTTAGCCATTCGCATGTCTGAAAAGCTGGTGTTAAATAAAAAAAAAAAAAATCCTCTGGCTGGCATTGATTAGATGTTTTTTAGGCTATGCAACATCAGAAGTTTGAGCAACCTTTGTTCAGTAGCAAATGAGTCTACTGTGGTTATTATTTTATGTGAAGAATGAAGTAGCTACATATAATAACCCATTCAGTACAGTGCAGTGGCTCAATTATGTTGTCTTAAAATTTCTCTAATAATGGATGAGCATTAAAAAGTCATATCAAGCAAACAAACATCTGTATCATGTTAATTTATTACATTGAGTGATCTCTCTTCACGTTTCTAAATCAGTCCATCCCTGTGTTGCCTCTTCTTTTGTGTCCCTTGTCCTGAGCTGCAGCAGCATCCATAAAGCTGAGCAAAGATGACCAGAGACAAAGTTGTCAGCACAAACAGTCCCATGATCACAATGCCGCCCAGGGCCCACGGCTCCTGATGCAGCCGATATAGGACCCATTCCACCCAGTCCTCGGGTGTAAGTTTCTGCTGCTCCGCTACACTGCAAAGGGAGACATGAAGCAGTTGAAAACTCAAATAGGCTAATAATATGAATATTAATCTGAGCTGACACCACTGGTTGCTACCAATGCTGCTTTAAACAACCCATGGAACCATATAACCTGCTGCTTACATTTCGGAAACAGGTCATATTTTTAAAAGTCAGCGGGTTCCACAGAAATGTGCTCATGTTAAAAATGGTCACCCACCACATTCCTTTTAGTCACTCACCTCTCCATGGCTATGTCCGGTAAATGATCCTCTCACGGCTCAGTGACTTCCGACAGTGCGTGGGAAATTTTGCATTGTTTGAAAAACCGCCTGTTCTAATCCAACAGCAGCCTTGGAACTACGTGGCTAGAGCTCAAACATTAAAATTTTAGTAGCCTTTCACTTGTGTAGAGAACCAAAGGCTTTCTGAAACTCATTCCGCTTTCCAGGTGACACTTCCAGTCATTTTATGTGAGCAGCTAAAATTGAAGGGAATAGCTCTTGGTTAATGTTTACTCAACATAGCCTCTTGTGTGAGGGAGGCACAGGATCTGCTGATAAGTAATACAAACAACGGTGCACTGTTTTCTGCTGACATTTCAATCAAACTTGATTTGAGTCAAAGCAAATGCAGTTATTGGAATAAAATCAAGCCATATTTAGATAAGAATCATAGCATACTTTGACAGATACATCTTTTTAAACCATCTGATCCAATAAAAAAGAAACAAGCAAGCATTACTTGTTGCAATACAAAAAAAATGTAATGTTAAATCCACAAATTGTGTTGCCACAGTAAAAACAAGAAAACAATGTCTATGTTACAATACAATATGAATACATACTCTGTGTACATACTCTATGAACAAAAATCTGTCAAACAATAACCATCTCTTGTTTTTATTGGCACAACTTGCAAAAGAATAACTAGGCCAGCAGAGGGTACTCTGCAAACAGGTTTTTGCTGAAAACATGAACGTTACTAATGTAGAACTACACAAGCTGAAATGTCTGTACATTTTCCATGTTGTTTCCAGCATCCTTCAAGAATGTCAGCAGAATATCGACCGCTTCATTTACAAGAACCGAATCACTGTGACATTCAAACACAGATTGGCTTTCTTTTTCATCCATTGCTTCACTGTGAGCACAAGGCTGTTGCACAGTGCTTCATTGTCTGGGTCTGTAATGAATCCTGATGACATGTGCCACTCTGCTGATTTATGTGGATTCCAGCAGCATGGCTCTCTGGATGTGGATCCAGTCCTTATTATGGAAACATGGACCCATCATTCCCTTGATGAAGTTGCTTGACTTTTTTTTCCTCCAAGAACTCTACAAGCCCTTAGATGAACATTTGCTATATAACTATAAATTAAGGTATCAAGGTATATCGTATAATGTATAAGGTATCCTTTAATTACATTAAAAGATGGAGGCTGTAGTTGCCGGGTTCTCTGACTCAGTGTCAGACAGGGTGTAGAGGCTGCACCCTGGACCCCTGGTATTTTGGCTTGCCACAGCAGCAGCAGTGGATGCAGGACAGCAAAATCAAGAAGAGAAAAGTGGCTGAAAGGAGCAGACAGAGGGTTGGTTAGTATATGCTTGTACATTATATTTTAAACTGAATTAAAAACCATGGGTCAACTGACTATTTGTAATGTGAATGGGAGAGATGAAACGAATCACCTGACCCCGTAGTTCCCCCCAGCTCGTCATTTTTAGTCTATAACTTCCCAGTTTTGGCTCACTCTCACCTTGCTGTTAGTCACAGCAGGCAGATGGTTTCAGCGAAGCCGCTCTATTAAAACAACTGTATTACAGCTGTTCAATTTCAAGAGGCTGGCAGACACAGTTAGCGCCTATATATAGTGAACAGACAGGTGCATTTTGCAGTTGAAGAGAAAGATAGCTCCTTAAAGAATTGGTGGAGTCCAAACCAGAACTACAAGGAGAGTAAATATTGAACTCTGTTAATGTACAAGTCGACAACGATCTGTTCACAAATGACTTTCCAGCTTTCTCCCTTTATTTCAGATCCTTTAAACAATCTATTTTTACCTTGCACACTGTTGCACCCATGTGATGTTTTCCCATATATCTGTGTGTTTGAAGAAAATACTCAAAAACTACTGCATGGATCATTGTAAAAAAAATTTACAGGGTGATTGATGCAGTCAAGATCTTGAGCTGTTTAAATTTTTGAATCTCTTACACCAAAATTGACAAAATGATGGAAAGAGACACGTGTTGCAGCCTACTGGATGCTCCATTTTCTCCATTTAATTTGGATTGTAGCTAACTCAGCAATTTAGTGAGCACGATTACTTACTTGGCAGCTAAAAAAAATTTTTTTTAAATTAATCGAATAAAAACATTGTACTTGAGTCACTTTTTATGCAAAAATGTCAAACATCACTCATTCTTAAAATGTCAGGATTTGCTTGTCGTTTTATTATATGGTTGTAAATGGAATGGTCTTCCCGTTTTGTGACATCAATTATACCTCACCTCTTCTGCGATTTAGAAATGTTTCACCACTTTTTGAGAGTTTGCTGACTAAAAAATTTAAATCTAAATTAAATTAAAATTTAAAATTTGTGCAAAATAGAGCATATTTATAGATAAGGCTACTCACCAACAAACAGGATGAGCACAAAGAAGGCTCCCAGCTCCAGGGGGCTGGCCTGCGGAAGAGCCTGCAGTTTGGTCCACACCTTCTGAAATATGTCCAGCACCTCCTGTCTCACCTCCATGCTGACGCTCAGATGACAAGTCCCAAAAAGAGATAGGACGAAATGCTTCAGGCTTTGCTCTCAAGAAGGAATGTGGGGCTTTAGAGTCCTTGTCTTATGGAGAGATGCTCTGAAAGTAGAAAGGGGGAAGTTATTTTCATCTCCAGCTCCACCCTTCAACTTATATCCACCCTGCAATTACACCTCAAGCCTGGTTAGCACATGCCCTTCGTCCCAAAATGCCCCATGTCTTTTTTAAATACTTACTTATTATATATCATCAACCGTAATTAACGCACTGATTACATTTCTACACGCATAGGTGTTATATCTAGAGTGTGGTTCTCTGTTCCAGCCTGGGTACATCTGTGTCAGCGCACAGGAGTCATCGTCCCGCATGTTGAGTATAATTATAAACGAAGCAAACTATTTCAGGCCTGTTATCATAGCTGGAGCAGCTGCGTGTGGGTGACAACCCTCAGGATGAAACTAGACCAGCTGCACTGCAGAAACGGCACTGAAGACAGCAACCTATCAGACGTAGAGTCAAAATGGACGCTTATGACTTCATGATCCACTCACTGACCAATTCATTAATGAGTAAAAGGGTTTCATATAATTTGGGCAAAGAGAGAAGTGTATGCTTTCTATTTTTTTTTTTTTTATACACTCTTGGACAACTTTGACGAAAACAGAACAAAGATCTGTAGAGTATTTGCTGATCATAAACTGATCGTAAAAGTCCTATTACTTCAGGGCGAAACAAACAACCGTTTATGTAGAACCTACATAATATGACAGCAGATTGCTCTATGTTAGGTAATATTAGTAATTATAACAAGATACTGTTTTTTAATTTCTACTGCAAGGATATGTTTTTTTTTAGTTTCCTTTAGCTGTAAAACCCCAACTCTTCTCGATTAACTAGATTGTTTAAAAAATTACATTTGAACATTTACGCTATAGTGCACAGCTCATACATAGTCGCTTCACACACACACACATACACACATACTTAGAAACCTTTATTTTTGAGTGAGGACAATAAATAAATGTTTCTGCAGTTTCATATGCAGGTTTTTGTATTAATTGTCCAGTAAACATTTTATTTTAACCTTATTTTGCATGAAAATTTGACAACCTTAGGGTGGACAAAGCCTGGTGGACCCCCTGTGTAAAAATGTACACTAAAAGTGAACACGTGTTTATTTGTATGCACTATACTGTAAGTAAATATAATATACTGTAAAGTACAGTAACCATCCATCATATTTAAATTTTCTGATTACCATAAGTGTTCGTTTTGTTTTACTTTTCTTTCTTTTTTAAAAATGCCTCCGAAATATAATGGAGCAGAAATTTACACTAGCACAAAATGGAATTCCCCAAGTAAAGCACAAGTACCTCAAAACAGTGGTGGAGTAGGTAGTTAAGAGTCCTTTGTTACATCCCATCACCGAATAAATGAAATTAGCAATTAAGTAAATTTAAATGTACTATAAGCAAGATTCTGCCAATAGATGTCACATGAGCGCATCAGCTTGTCAGACCAAAACAAACGGGCATGTTGGCCAGGTTAGATTAGGCCACATTTCTCCACTCACTTTGCCCCAACCCTTGTGTGTGACCAGATGTAACATCCTGAAGCAAGAGCAAGAGCAAATTGAGAAATGCTCAGTGACAAGTAACAATGTTGCAAGCAACAGGCCTGTACATTATAGTCATTATTTCGTTAGTTGGAATACTGATATGTACAATATAGATTTTAATATTAGAAAGTATTTCTTCTATCTGCCGAGTGACTTTAATCTATGTAAAATGTAAATGTCTAAGCTTGCTAGGTATCCAGCTAACAGCAGCTAACACAGCTAACAGCTAAGTTATGACTAAAGTGTATTTATTTTGGGTGTTTTTTTTAGGTGTAAAAAATTGCCAACAAAGAAAAAGACTCCTAGAGCACAGCCTTAGTATTTTTATTGCAGGTGACTCAAAGTCAACTTTCATACTAAACAATAGCAACAAAGAACGCAGCAGAATTCCTGGCACGTGCCAGGTAACAATTATATGTTAATAGGAAGGAAGGTTATCACCTATTTTCAAAGTCAGTTCAGGTCCCAGTTTACCATCTTTGCTTTAACACACACACACCACTGTGCTTTAGACATACACCATAGGCTGTTGTACTATTCCCCATTCATGAGTTGCAGGAAAGAAAGGTGAAAAACTGTAAAAGTGGTGAAAACGCAAGTATATATGACACTTTACTAAGAAAAAATATATGTTATTCGATCTTGCAGTTCTCGCTGTTACTTATCTGTTCAGGAAGTGTATGTGTGGCACCAGAATGCTTCACATTGGCTGATGAGGTTTTCTTATCTTTGTTGTTGGCATACTGTCATAAGGTTTTGATTAAGATAGGAAACAACAGTCAGCAGTTCCTACACAAAGACACAAATTTCTGAAGAGAACCGACAGATACAGCATCTCCACTGGAATTAAATTAAAACATAAATGGATTATTTCCACCCTGTGCATACACGTATTCCATATATGAATGTGCACATTCTTTTTTTGTTCTGTTGATAGTGAGAATCTTTACCACCTGCCAGGTTTCTCTGTTACTCTGACCTCTCTGCTCTGCAATCTCATCCGTCTTTGTCCTTCCCCTGCACCCCCAGTCACATTTCCAACACTTACATTTCCTAGACAATGACTTCTTTATGAATTATTTCTTTTGAATCCTGAAAGTGTTAATATGTTGGGGTTTTTTTTGTCACTGAAGCCAAGTACTTCCATGCCTAAATTGTTGTTTTCACTTACTGGCAGAAGTCGTCTTATATGCATGCAAGTATACCGATGCCACTGGAGTTGAAGCTGTATAGAGTGATAAGTGACTTGAAAACAGGCTCTTACCTCTGCAGCCAGTTTCCACTTGTGATTGCGAAAGGAGAAACAAGTTCAGCTGTGCATAAAACCATCCCCACGATGTTTCACAGACTTGTTCTTGTTTTCACCCTCCCCCTCTTTCACTCCTCCTCCCACTGTTTTTTTAGGTTGTTCGTGGTGCCTGCTGGTCTTAGGATCTTCTATCTAATTAGCCCGCTTCAGTTCAGAGACTAGCACAGGGACGTTCGGAGGTAACTCGACTCTTCTCAGCAGATCAGACTGCAACTGTTCCCCCGTGTGCTGTTCACTTTCTCCAACCTTGACCGTTCTGTTCCTTCACAGGGAGTTCATGTCCCTCCTCCCTCTTCTCCTCCTCTTTCACTCCCACCCTCTCTCCTCCCAGCCTCCTCTACCCAAATTGTCCACTGCTGCTGTCTCCCTGTCTCTATCTGTGAACACCCATTTGCCCTTTTTTTCCTTCCTTCTCTCTCTCTTTCTCGGTTTCTAACAACCAGCTGTGCCAGGGCCTCGTTTTTTGTCTTCAGTCACCGTGGACACAAGGCTGCAGCCAAAAAGACGAGGGGCGTTGATGTGTATGTGTGTGTGTGTTGTGTGTGTGTCTGTGTCCATCTGGTGTCCTGCCAGCTGACTCCCATATTTCTCAAAAGCATGTGCGTATGCGTTTGTTATTTCTCTGTGTGCACACACAACAGACACTACTGATAAATCCATCAAGAGTTGATTTTTACCCCGCAAGTTCCTCGTCTGTGTACATAGGAGGTGGGGTCTCCTGTGCTACGGAAAAAGTCTAGCAAAGAATGAACGAGAGAACAATGTGGCTGTTCCTTTCGCTTTGTTGTTGTGTCTTCTGAAAAAGTGGCCTGGCCAGTGTGTGCTTTGATGAAAGCCATTTGAATGGTCTACATGCATTAGTGGACTTTCTACGCTTAGCAGTCGTTCAAAAATGTCCATTTTTCCTTTTTTCAAAAATTAACAGAACGCGAGTATGCAGAGTTCTTGAAATTGGCCAGTTTTAGACTTGAAGCTTTTTGAAAAATGATGTCAAGCCTAAAATGATCTTGTAGAGTTTGCTGGAGCCGTATGCAAAAATTCACAGGGGGCCCATCTAACCAGCATTTGTCATCATTCTATTATAAATTATCTGACAACAACTCCAGAAAAAGTTTGATTTTTCTTAAATTTACCATTTTTGCATGTATATTATTATATTATCAATATTATTTTTGATATCTAAATCTAAAGATCAATATCATTTTAAAACATGAAGAAAAACGAATCCTTAATTAAATGATTTCAGGTAAAAACAAAAAAAAAACTCACATTAGTGAGCTTTGCAGCTACAGGAATGGGTGCTGTCAGATGGGGTCTCCCTGGGGATGATTTCCAACTGTCATTGCAAATTTTTAGCCACTACTGTGGTTTAAAGTTTATCAGCCCACCGTGGTTTTGGGGCCCCAAGCAGTTGCCTACTTTGCCGTTGACAAGCACCACCTCTGTACCTCTGGCAGATGTGTTAGAAACATTTGCGAACAGAACCTCAGGATTCAGAGCAACATTATCTGGAGTCGAGTTATCAGCAGCCTGATGAATATTGAGTCCAAAGTGTACTCTATATAACTGTAGTTTCAACATTGTCACTAGCTGCCACATTCTCCATTTTTGTCGCAGCCCGCTGGAAACTTTGTCTGTCAGTGGTTTATCAAAGCTATTTCAGGGAAAACAGGTGCTTAACAAAGCCAAAACAACCCCTTGAGAACATTGAGAGCCAATCAAAACAGTAAAGCTGGCAGAAACCAAAGCAATGGCTTGAAAGATGCTAAAATGCTACATAGAGCTGAAAATCAAGAATTGAATACATTTCTTCATAACACCCAAAATTAAAAGCAGACTTGCTAAATATCAACAATGTTGAAGACTGTGTGGCAGCATGGAGGTTGACCATTCACACGTATTCTGGAACTGTACTAAAATCATATTGGGAGAATGTCAACAATGTGGTGAACATTATTTTGCGATAACAAATCCTTAGCATATGTTTGGTTATGTATCTTAGAAATATTAGTGCTGTTGTGGTGAAAGAAGATATGTATCTAGCCAGACTTTTACTTGCAGCAAGTAAAAAAAAAAACAAAAAAACGTAAAAAAACAAAAACAAAACTGGCTTGATGTAAATTCCCAGCACTTGCAGTTTGGTTGGAAATTGTTCAAGACATTTTTACCAGTTGGAAAAACTGACATTTTTGTTGAGAGTACAAGAGAGTGTCTATGTGAAGATCTGAGAAAAATTAAAAATTATTCCATCATGAAAGTAATAAATTAGTATATTCAATTGAAATACATGAAATTGTATGTTCTGTATGTAAGTTTATGCACATATGTATTTATATGTGTATGAGTATTATAAGTGTATACGTGTGCATATGTAAGTATACATAGGTATATTTGAATGTATATATGTATAATGTATAAAATTGAAAATGAGTGTGAATAGTAGAAATGTATATAATGAAACTCAAATTTACAATTTATTTTATTATAACCTTTTTTATTTGCTTATTTATTAATATTATCATTACTTAATTTGTAATCACTCAATGTTTTCTATATGTATGTACATTAAGGTACTACGAACATTTTTGATATTAGAGGAGATGTTCTTTTAAATAATTTCTTTCTTAAAAACTGAATAAATATTAAGGCAGAAGGAGGAAAAAAGCAAGAATTTTTATCATTTTGAGTGACAACCTTCGAAACTGCAGGAAAATATGTATTATAGCCTCTTTAAAGGTTTTTTTTAAATGGAATAAATCATTTTTATTCAATTATTAAATGCAGTTCAACATTAAAATTCTGGTTGGAAGAGCTTTCTTTGGAGTTGGGAGGGGTGTTTTCACACTCATTGACTAATCAGCACATTCATCATTGGAATGAACGTAATATCTAAAAATACGCCCTGAAAAAAAAAAGGATTGGACTTTAAAAGTATGAAGACAGAATTGATAACACATTTTAAATATGAAATTCAGCCTCTGAGTCTTCACACACGATCACATCATTAACTCATGGTTGATCCTCAGTGTAAACTCTCAACTTTATTCTGAACTAAAGATGGCATTGATTAATTGTGGTGATGTTACTGACATTGATGGAAAGGGTCCACAACAGGCCTGTTTGCAATCTGTGCTAAACCTCACTGGCAGGAAACATGTGGGAGGTACCACAGAAGTGACAAACCCCGATGTAATCACTGACATAGACTCTGGAGAAAAACTGCTCTCTACCAGAGATACACGTATTGAACGTCACATTGAGGCATTTATTAATGTGGACACATTACACACCTGTTATGATAAATGCCCTTGTATATCTACACTGGCTTTGGGTTGAATTTAGAAAGTTATCTCAAAATATTAATCCACGAGCCTTACGTGGCCCTGCTCCACCTCCTCAGACCTCTGGCGAATCTGAGGCTGGTGGAGGTACTAATTTTTATAGTCCTAGCAGCTGGAATGTGTTATGACACTCCACTGGATGTGCTCCAAAGTTAACACTGCAGACCGAAACTTTCCTCCACTCCTACATTTTTAGCCAGCTTTGTTTTGCTATGGGTTATTGTTTTTTGTTGCATTTAAGTGACGTGCCTGTTTTGAGGTTCTTTGCATTCCTGTGTACCACATTGTGTTTAGCTTTGAATGAAGACGCAAATTCAAGTCCACTTTCATGTTTTGCATTACAGAGAGTTTAAAAATATCAACACCGAAGAATGTATTAAATGTGCTAATTTCTGTGGTATATCAAAATAAAAAAATGCAATAATTAAAGAAATGAAGTGGAAGCTGAATTGTTTGATGTTTTTTGTGAGTGACAATGATGAGAAAATAGAAGGAAGTGTTTTTGCCTAACTCTTGTTATTCTGATAGAGAATGGTATAATGGTAACGTAACTGCTGCTTGCCTTCTAGGTGTGGCGGGGTTGTTTTTATTCTTGAAAAAATGGTTTTATAAAGAATCAAACAATGTTTATATTGCAAACTATAGATGTGTGCCATGAATTTATGTCATGGATGTCTGATTACGCTTCTGCAAACTTGATTTATTGTGCATGTAATGACATTTATAGTCTCACAATTCAAATCCTTTATATCCTCCTTTCTGCTGTGTTTGATTCTCTTCACCACAACAGTGTCATTTGCTGCAAAAGCTCATCCGTTGATTCCGAGCAGATGTTTGTTTTCAGCTGTGGTCGTGTCAGTGGCACTTAGAAAATGTCAGCCACCTGTGTTTTATCATAAATAATGTTTCTTGCTCTCATACGGCATCAGTGAATCCACTGCGCAGAAGCTGACCTGTGTTCCAGGCATTGCCGCAACAGCTGGTAATTATAAGACAACTATTTTAGTACATCTGTGTTATTCAAAACCAGTGCTCAGAGAACACAGTTAGCTCTCCCTGCAAGACTGTCAAAAAGATTTCAACACATGGAAAAGCTGGTTATCTGGTATGAGAGGATTTTACCACGAAGGTTAAAATGTACATTGAATTTTTCATAACAACACTTTTGCTTTTGCTTGGTCAAACAAAGAAACAAACAAACACAAAAATTTTCTGCAGAGCAGATCTAATCCTCTTTAATTGGTTGTACTTGCTAAACAATATTTCCTTCCTTAGAAGCAATGATTTCATTGCATGGAATGCCATAATGTACTGTGTTATGATGTAATGCATTATTTGCATTTATTTTACTTCCATTACTGCCGAGTTTGAACAAGTGAGAGATGTGAGTATATGAACACTTACCTATATTGTAATACTTATTTAACCATGATTTATTATGTGCACAGGGAGTAATGCTCAGAGGGGTTACTACCATGTACAGGACTCGAGGACGTCCTCTAGTGATATAAACATGCAATGCATTGGAGCGGAATCATTTTGCAGCTGCTGCTCACAGTTCAGTCAGCTGCCACGTATTCAAACACCTACAGCTGCAGAAGTCTCACATTTTTGGAACAGCGGCCAGAAACTTAATATTAGGCTTCATTCATTGAACCTGGGTATATTGTGTTTTGCACCTCCTGAAAGCTTCCCTATCAGATTTATAGTCCTGTTTGATGACGCAGGTTTGGATTCAGTTCGAAACACTACTAATTTTAGTTAATTTTACTTCCACAAACATGTTGAAGTAAAATTAACATGGAATGGGAGTTAAACCCATGTGTGATTAATTTAAGTTATTAGGGTTCTGTTCCATTTAGTTTGTCAGAGCTTTTCCAGTGAGTCAGCGTGCACAGGCAATATGGTTCCATTTAAAGAACAGCCAACTGTTGGAAGGTACAAAAATGATCATCTAAATTGAGTTAATATGGTTTCCTTTATTTTTCAATTTTTTTTTTAAGTTAAAAAAAAAATAAATAAAACATTCAATCGTTAACCTTCTCAGCTGATAACTGCCATGTTTTAGTATGCAGGAATTCATATCACAACAGGCTTTAAATGGAATGTTGACAAAAATGGCTTCCGGGTGTCAACTGTTGCCACCTTGCAACCTAAACTCACTATAGCATTTGTGAGTTTTGTACATCAACGTTTTGTATGTTTTTTTACATTTCTACAAAAAAAAAAAAAAAAAAAAAAATGCTTTGACCAGAAAAATGTTACCATCAAACAACATTTATTTGTACCAAATGCGAAATCATGCCAAATCGCAGAATAAAATATGCTTTATTACTGGATTATAATTATGATATATTATTATTCGTGTGACTTTTCACTTCACCTGGTAAAGATGGAGCTAATTTAAACTACTTTATGCATCCTGATTTCTGATCATTTTTGCACTGATAGCATATCGTAGGGAGAGTCTGAAGAACACATGGAGACACCCCCATTCCTTCCAACTCTCACTTGATTGCCGGCTCTCCTTCTTACATCACATGGTTTTATTTTTTTGTGGGCTTTGGTTTGATTTAGTTTATTGTTATTTTGAACCATTTAGTCAAACAACCACTTACTAATGATTACCTATTTCCCTGAGGTGTTTCCTGTTTCCATTTCTGTGGCCTGAGTAATCATGATTTGTTTTCCTCTTTTCCTTCCTTTCATGTCCTGAACCTCCAGGCTATGAGCAACACCAGTAGACTAAATACACCTTTAAATCAAATGAATTGCGGTAGAAAGAACAATATTTTTCTCTGAAATTTAGTTGAGTAGACATAATGTAATATAAAATAAAAATATTTATGTACTTCAAAAATGTACCTCTTGGAACTCACCTGTGCCCAACTGGGCTTTGCCAGAGCCCCGCAAAAAAACAGCATCCAACAACACATTAATCATATAAAAATAAATTCACGCTGTACATAAGATTAAACAGGACAAACTGTGCTACAAGCTCATGTAAACCAATTTTTACCAACACCAAACTAAATTCCATCACCAAGCAATTCATAATCACCCTCTACAAATAAAATCCCAAATTTGTAAGGGATTGTATAGTTTTAAAGTAGTCACCCGAATCTTTCATGTGATACCCAGTATAATATAATTTGATCCTGTCAGCACAGTTGAACTCTGTCAAACGTCCATTTTACCGTCAATGTACTAAATGATGTGTTTATGTGTCAATATTCCCACATAATCCAAAGTGATCGTGATGAAATGCAGTATATACCGTTTCCCTACCCTCGCCCGGTAACTTGAATCCCTGCGTGTCTTCGACACAACTGGACGCCGTAAGGGCTTAAAGCGCAGAAGCTGAGATGAAAGCCTCGATTTTGAAGCACGATCTTTACTGCCATCTTTTGTGCGTTTGGTGGTATTGCGGGTAAGAATGACACCGCAACGATATTGTAGAAATCGCGAGCTTTCCGACGATATATCACACTCCTGCGTCACTTCCTCCCTGGAGTTACATCTTCCAGTGTAAACAGTGTGGCGCTGCACCGCGAATAATGCGCTACTCCGAGCTCTCAACCGTTTTCTTTTTTAGGACAGGTAATGTCAATTGTAAGTGCTTTTTAAGATATGTAGCATGCCGAAAATAAGATCGGGACTAATATACAACACTCCGCGGGCTTGTGGAGAGAGTAATGTTTAAGTCCATTGGTTTCTAGACACTTTCGATGAACTGAGAAACTTACAAAATAGACTTTTGTACAACCTTAACACTCAGAAATGAATGAATGGATTAATTAATTCTGATAATAGTGTAATTTATATGTTATCGTTTCTAATTGCTTAATAAAACGACTCCATTTGGACACAAATAAATATATGTTAAATATATTTATTTGTTAAATATAGCTGTTTTTGATTTTATACAGTGTACAATGTTAGTTTATGACGGTGGTGAGGTGCAATATAGGAGTGACGGAGGTGGGACTGCATCAAGGATCGGCCCTGAGCCCTTTTTTGTTTGCTATGGTGATTGACAGACTGACAGATGAGGTCAGGCAGGAATCTCCGTGGATGATGATGTTTGCAGATGACATTGTCATCTGTAGTGAGAGCAGGAAGCAGGTGGAAGAAAATCTGGAGAGGTGGAGGTTTGCTCTGGAAAGAAGAAGAATGAAAGTCAGTTGTAGCAAGACAGAATACGTGTCTTGCTAGAATATGTGTGTGAATAAGAGGGAGGCAAGTGGAACAGCAGACAGAGCTGGAGGTGGCAGAGTTGTCAGACTCTTATCTTCTATCGTTCCACCATTGAGAGCTTACTGACATACTGTCTGACTGCATGGTTTGCTGGAAGCTAAGCTGCAGACAGAAAGGCTCTGCAGAGGTCTCGGAGTGTTTAGTAGGAAGCAATTGGACTTCTTATCTTGTTTGAAGACGTTTCGCCTCTCATCCAAAAGGCTTCTTCAGTTCTGAGGTTCAGTGCGGGAAACCCAGGTATTTAATCCAGAGTGGGTGGAGGCAATCACCAAAAATGAGGACGTGGTGAAAACACCCAGCCTGGGGGGCGATCCTCTGGCTAGGCATCATGTGAGTCGTTAAGGTCACATGAGCCCAGGTGTGAATCACTTGAGAGCGTTTGCCCCTCACCCCTGGTTTCATGTGACACCTTGGGATCACATGGCCCCAAGTGTGTATGAGGGTTAAACCGCCTGGGGAGGGCTCCCAAGACAGCATTGTAGGTTGCAGACAAATGGTGTCTTAGTCCACCACCTCTGTTTAGAGAAG
>KV751339.1:11879022-11890359 GCA_001698575.1 Mola mola
TGTATGAGGGTTAAACCGCCTGGGGAGGGCTCCCAAGACAGCATTGTAGGTTGCAGACAAATGGTGTCTTAGTCCACCACCTCTGTTTAGAGAAGGTTTCTCCAAGTGGACATAGATGGCCTCTTTTACTCCACGTGCACGTGCATACCCACCAGTGAGGCAGTAGAGACTGTTCGAAAACGTCTACAACAAGACAGCTCTCTAAACACCAGAACTAACTTCAACCCTGACCAAATTTTCAACCTTCTGCACCTTTGTCTTTCCACGACATACTTCAAATACGATGAAGTTTTTTACAGACAGAAACACGGCTGTGCCATGGGTTCTCCAGTGTCCCCTATCGTGGCCAACCTCTACATGGAGGAGGTGGAAGAGAGGGCTCTGAACACCTTCACAGGAACAACTCCCAGCCACTGGTTCAGATATGTGGATGACACATGGGTCAAAATCAAAACTCAAGAATTCGAAGCTTTCACTCAACACATAAATGCGGTGGACAAGAACATCAAGTTCACCAGTGAGGATACGAAGGATAACAGTTTGCCCTTCCTGGATTGTGCTGTGTCTCTTGGTAAGGATGGTAACATCAGCATCGAGGTCTACAGGAAGCCCACACACACACCTCTTGTTTGAGTCCCACCACCCACTGGAGTACAAACTTGGGGTAATCCGAACACTACAAGACCGGGCCCAGAAGGTTCCCTCAAGCACAGAGGGAAAACAAAAGGAATTGACACACATCAAGACAGCGCTCCAGACATGTGGCTACCCGAAGTGGACCTTTGTCAAAACGTCCAAAAGGCACCACAAAGAAACACCCAAGACAGAAAATAAAAAACGGAAGAACGTGGTTATCCCATATGTGGCAGGTTTATCGGAAAAATTCTGAAGAATCTTCCAAAAACACAAAATTCAAGTTAACTTCAAACCGGGCCAGACCTTAAAACAAGGACTGGTCCACCCAAGGACAAAACACCCAGGCATAAGCTCAGTAATGTTGTGTATGCCGTTCAATGCATCTCTGTATTGGCAGAGCCAGAGCTTGGTTCGAATTGCCGGCAGTAAGTCAATGTAACTCAGAACATGGACAGAGAAGCCATCTATGTCCACTTGGAGAAACCCGCTCTAAACAGGGGTGGTGGACTAAGACACCATTTGTCTGCAACCTACAATGCTGTCTTGGAAGCCCTCCCCAGGCAGTTTAACCCCATATACACCTGGGGTCATGTGACCTTAACGACTCACATGATGCCTAGCCAGAGGATCGCCACCCCAGGCTGGTGCTTTCAACAACATCCTCTTTGTTGGTGATTGTCTCCACCCACTCTGGGTTAAATACCTGGGTTTCCCGCACTGACCCTCAGAACTGAAGAAGCCTTTCGGATGAGAGGCGAAACGTCTTCAAACAAGATAAGAAGTCCAGTTGCTTCCTACTAAACACTCCGAGATTAAGATGACCTGGATGACTGAGAATCTTCACGGACATAACGCTCTGCAGAGGGTCATCAACACTGCGCATAGAATTGTTGGCTGCCCTCTGCCCCACCTGGAAGAGAGTGCTACCTCCTGCTGCCTCCGAAGGTCCAGAGCCATTCTCTCAGACCCTCCCACCCAGCTCACCACCTGTTTGACCTGCTTCCCTCTGGTAGACGTTACAGGTCAATCAAAGCCTGTACAGCCAGTGACAAAACACTTTCTTTCTCTGGGCTTATAAGAACATTCAACAAACAATAAGTGTGTATATTTAAATTGTGCAATAATTCACTACATTCACTCATTCATGTCCATATTCATATGTCATCATGTTAATTTAATTGATTTTTTTTTTAGCTATGTTGGGTGTGTGTCATGTCATTTTAAGCAAAAACTGGTGTTACACCAAATCGTGTATCTGAAATACAATGACAATAAAGCTTTTATCTTTTTCTTAAAGATGTTGAGATTCTCTTTGGGAATGTCTTGGACGGACAGGATTAGGAACGAGCATATAAGCAAAGGTTGGACATTTTGGGGACAAAGTTAGAGATGCCAGATTGAGATGGTTTGGACATGTGTAGAGTAGGGACAGTGAATATATTGGTAGAAGAATGCTCAAGATGGAGCTACCAGGCAGGAGGCAAAGAGGAAGACCAAAGAGGGGATTCATGGATGTGGTGAGAGAGGATATGCAGAGAAGAGGGAAAGACGGAGGGAGATGATTTGCTGTGGGCACTCCCAGAAAAGCTTGGTAAAGCTGGAAGAAGAAGAAGAATAAAGAAGCACAATGTTAGGCTATAAGGATTAATGTTGCACTTTGTGTAATAGCCTTCCAGGGTGAAAATCAGTCATATGTGTTAGCCAGATTCCCTTTCAAGAGGTTAACAATACCAATGACACTACCAATGACACATTATTTCCTTAATTAAAGAACCACACGATATAAGTACTGTGTATCCCAAATTAAACTGTCTACATTTATTGTGGGGTCACACCTTTATAACAATGTGTAATGAGTAATGAGTCTCTAATATATTGAAGATAACTTTCTTAAATAGCCACTGAAAAATGAAGATCATCTATATTTTTGAGATGAACTATTAGGTCAATGATGTCATGTGTTCTTTACGTATATAAATCGCGAGGGCCCTCACTTCGTGTGTGGACACGGTGTTGCAGTTTCCGAGCAGCGCCTGAAGGCACCGTGAAGTGGCGCTGATAACGGAGGGAGAGGAAGTGCTGCTGCTGTTGCGACACTGCTGCCACGTCTGTCTGCGAGGACCAGCTCTGGGCGCCGGGATGGGCCGGTACTGGGCGTTGGGGGGATGAGAGGGAGAGGAAGGACAAGAGGAAAGACGTCGAGCCATACAACGCAACACCCCCGGACAAAAAGAAGCCTGCGCGTGGTTCGGCCTTGGAGGAGCCAGCCCGCCGGAGCCCCATTAGTTCAGACAGAGGGGCTTGTTTCTGCCGTTTCCCCGGGATGTGGGTCCACCAATGCTAATGTCAGAGAGAATGGAGGAATTCGTGACCGAAGAGGATGAGCCGTGGTACGACCAGCAGGACCTGGAGCAGGGTAAGACCAGGCACCATCCTCCCAGCCCGTAGCATCACTGTCTGCTGCGGCGCTTAACAAAGGCTCACTGTCATTTCAAAACACAGCGGAAGTTCCTCAGTGCGATCAAATTGAGCTTTAAAGTGGCTTCTTAGGCGATAAAAAAAACCCCAACAATTCATTGAAAGCCTTCCGAACAGGGCCTTGTGTCAGCTTCACGACCCCAGGAACAGTCAGGGCTGTAGTGTGTGGAAGAGCTGGCCTACGTCCCCAGAAAGGACGGAGAAGCCAGAACCCATCAGTCGATTAATTCACTAAAACAGGGTCTAAAATCATCAACTACTTGGACCAACACAGAACATTTTCTCGTCCCAGCTTCTCAGGTATGAGGATGTGCTGCATTTATTGTTCTCGTGTCCTTGCCCCCAGTATCTTTGGGTTTTTAACAGTCTCTCAGTCTCTTTCTCCCCTGACTGTGGACAAATGTGGCCGACATTTCCCCCCCCAATATTTTGGTATGAAATCTAACAGCTTCAAAATGGAAAGCTCAATTATTACAGAGGGCACATGCTCCTTCCTAAAAAGATTTTGCTTATCAATTAGCTTGAATGTATAAGGAAAAACATTAAACCGCTGTAAGATTTTGATCTATTGGTTACCTTGGATGCCTACAAAATGACAAGTCAACAATTATCTACCTTCCTATTTCCTACAAGTTGCACATTTTAATTTAAGAGAGACTCATATACGTGTTATCCAAGATGTTATACGTGGAGCATTTTTTGGCATTAGAGAGATAGCCTTACAGTGTATTCATGCATTGGTTCTTGATTATTCTATCAAATCACTTGTGCATTACATTATTCCTTATGTTCATTAAAAATGTATAAAATGTAAAAAAACAAAAATTGTTTTTATGTGACTAACACTTCCAAAATGCAAAGACGTGCAATTTGCTGTAGACAATGAAAAGCAGCAAATTCACACAAATGAAAAGCACCAGTCATGAGAGTCCTCAAGTTGCAGATTAATATTCTGCAGGTCGACTGATTGATTGATCCATGGCGAGGGTGAATTTAAATAACTTCCAAAAATAAATCTTTTAAAAACAAGCCAGCAGGAGGGGCCCAGTGCTTGGTCTTTATCTAATTATACAAATTCACAATCAGCTAATGAATGGATCTGTCCTCTCGGTCCCCAACTATTCTAGTCTGTATGGTGAAACAGCATGAGAGAATCAATCACAAGTGTACGACTCAACATACATGGCCCTACTTATTGAATAAAATGGTTTGGCAGACAGGGAGCTTGGTATTTGTACTGTGTATAATGGCAGATGGGCTTTAGGACTGGCTTTTTATTGTCCCGTTCAAGGAAACAAATGACAATCCCACACAGGAAACCCGTTGTGTGCTCCTGTGCCCTAAACGTCTGTAAAGACGCACCACCAAACTGAAAATTGTAGAGACTAGAATCATAAAATCTTGGTCAAATGTCATTAGTAAACCACCAGTAGTATTTTTTTTTTTTTTAATTATTATGGGAGCACTCTCATGCTGATATGCTCCCTAATTCAATTGTTATCACAGATGAGTCTCTACTTACTTAATTTCCTGTCTCTGTACACCTCTTCTCCTCATTGCATGTGCTTGTGATGGTACATTACCATCAGAAGAATGAAATGGTGCTGATGCAGGACTTTGGCTTGACTAAAAGCACACATAGGCAAACATGTACCTGCAGTCATGACCTATTCATTTGACAACTTCTTTTCAGTGGGCCTGACGATAAAATTAGATCAGTACTTCTTATTTTGGGGATACTTAGGAGGGAAGAGTCGAAGAGACAGAGCAGCAGCGAGAAAAATGAATAAAAGCCAACACGAACGGTGTCTCAATACGTCCATCCGCTCAGAGAGCTCTCTGTTTGACGGAGCAGAAAGGATGTCACACCTCCTTGAGCTTCAAAAGGCTGACTTTCTGAACTCATCTCTTGGACATTTCAGGAGGCCACAAACCACATCACAGCTGGAGAGGGCCACATCTGTCTTTGTATTACAGTACCTTGTTGTCATGCAGGAATCACTGCACAATCTGACCTCAGTGCCTGTGAGGGAAAAAGGCTCCTTTAAATTTCTCGTTCATTAAAACACCTCCGAGGAAAACATGGGGGAGTGAAAACAATACACAAAATATTTACTCAATATAGTGTAATCTGCAACTATTAACTGCTCAATTGTTTAAAGCAAAAAAGTAGTGAAAATATCGCAGACTTTCTCGGGTTCCAGTTAGAGCTGCAGCTAACGATTATTTTAATCATTGATTAATCTGCCGATTATTTTCAGGATTAATCATTTACTCAATAAATTGTCAAATAATTTTGAAAAAAATGCTCTTTTAGAAACCGAAGTGATATCTTCAGTTTGCTTCTTTCCTCCAGCCAATAGCTAAAACCTAAAGACTCTTCATTTACTGTCAGAAATGACAAAGAAAAGCAACAAATCCTGATATTTATGTAGCTGTAACCAACAAACATTTAATAATTTTGCTCAAACAGGATGGAAACGATAATTTCATTGTGGAAATAGTCTTCAAATCATTCTTCTTTGACTGGGCTATCAAACATTGTGATGCAGCAAATAAAAAGGCACATGCAGCAGCTGGTTAGCTTAGTGTAGCATTGGGAAATAGCTAACCTGGCTTAAAGTAAAAAAAAAAAATGCTACTATAAGCACCTAGAGCACACTAATAAATACATTATATAATTATAATTTGTATATAATTTATGCTAAAACCAAAGTGAAAAATCAAGACATGTTGTGGTTTCACAGTGATAAGTTGTGGACTATTTCCTGGCCGGTTCAAGTAACTTCAAGCAACTTCAACTTCAAGCATCTTGTTGTGTTTGTGAGATAAGGGTATTTTTATTACCTTTGGAGAGACCCATTCTAAATGTTTTTCATTACTCAACTTTGTGCTAAGCTAAAATAACCAAGCACTACTATATCAAGCTAACCTGAATTTGAGGCTAGCGTCATGTATTGGAAGAGCACCCAGTCTTGGATAGTAAGAGATGTTAGATGTTGTGATGTATAAAACTACAGACAACAGCTGGTTAGCTCAGCACAAAAATTGGTAAATAGCTAACCTAGCGTAATGTCAAAAAAAGAAAAATCCATCAACCAGAAAACTCACAAAAAAACACATCATATGTGTACAGTACAAAACCAAGTTGTAATGAAAGACATGTTTTATGTAGGCTCCGCTATGCCAAGCTGTAGCTTCATTTTTTGGAGGTGTGGAATGTAAGAGATGTTACGATGTAGTCAGAGCTCACATTTGAAAGACAGGAAAAAAGAAAAGCCAGGGGCGTGCTGATATGCAACAGGAGGCGTCTTTGTTTGGGCCTATTGTGTGTTAGCCAGAGCCTCTACTGGCTTGAGTCCATGAAGAAAAAGCTTGGCCAGCTGCGGCTCCATGCTTGTTGGCTTGGCCTCCATCTTGGGAGAGGCTTCCTTGGCTGTTCAAATGCTGCTGCCACATTGCAAGTAGTGCTTCAGCTATGTAAGCAGCCCGTCATACGCAGCAAAGGTCCCTCACCAAAAAGACCAAAAGCACTCGCAACAATATCACTAAATAATTCATTTCTGGCTATTTGGCTGTATCAAGAACCTTTAGCCTGAAGAAGTGGGATCTGCAGCTGAGGAAAGAAGACAGAGGAGTAGTCTTGTTTTCCACATTCCAGTAAAAACTCATGGGTGACATACACCTTAGAAAGCACTGCCTGTGCAAGAGATCACCACATACACTACAGCGATCATTATGCCTGTCTGCACATGCACACACGTCAGGGAGTTTCTCTAAAACACATACTTACTAGCTGGCTGCATTAAAAGATTTCAGAAATGTAAACATTTCGTCCATGTTTACTCTTTGAAAAGAGCAAATGTATTTCAAATGGACAAATATAGTCCCACTGCCTGCAGCTGGTTTTGTGGAGCATGCAGGAAACGGACCCGTGATACAGAGCAAACAGCCGTCCAGAGAAAACAGTTAAAAACAGACAGTTATCTGCAGCAAGTATTGACTGGCTAAATTGTTTGCTAATACAGAAAATTTTATCGATCAGCATCTGACCCCTTTATCGTTTTGGCTGTTAAGAGCTGATCTTACCTCTTTGGCAGACAAAGGAAATCTACATCTGAATGTGGACATTAATGTACTTACTGAGTTATCTGCCCTTTTTTGCTGGAACCTTATTATTTATGCCTAATTAGAAGAGCTTGTATATAGCCATGTGCTCAGCTTACATAATCTTTATAGTTTAATAATATTTGTTGCTAGCACTGCTAATGCTTTATGTGTATACTATAATTTATCCTCAGCTTGTTTTCAATAAATCACTTCCTGTTTTCTATCTTTTTTTCCTCTAAAATATCAACTTAAAATTTCATATCTGTTTTCTTCATAAAGTTCAGTTTTTGGCCACTTGACAACGAGTTGTGCAATGCATGGATGATGTCTGAAATCACTCCCTACTCCCTCTATAGGGTTTTCCTATCTATAGCCCTAAATAGTGAGCTCAATGTCATAAAGAAACGACAACAGAACACAAAAAAAATCCTTTTGAACAGTATTTTATTTTTTTTTTTTCCAGTGCCACTAATAACTTCATTGCTGTCATCAGACAGCATTACAAAATGGCGAATCCCCAATATAATGGACTATATAGCAAAAATCGAATGATTTCAGACACAGCCCCAGTTCCTATTAGGGTCGTCAGCGGATGACGCACGCCTGGGCAACATCTGAAACAGGATTGCGTTAGGAGTTTCAAAATAAAGGCTTATCTTAGAAAAGCAGGGATATAGATTGTGACAGTGATATCATTTTCAACTAATTTGATTAGATTGTTGATCAACCAAACTGTACGTTACACGTTACAGTAGTGCGTAGTAGTACTTGTTTGAAGTGGAATATTATTATGTATGCTAGCAGAGAGTTATACTTGGTTCATTGGACTCTTCCTCACTTGCTCGGGCATGTAGGAGGAATCTGTTGGGCGCTACCTGAGCTGCTTCATTAAGCGTTCAGCACAGACGGAAGAGTGTGAGATAGATCACGCGGAACTGATGATAACTGCAGGCTTCGCTTTGTTAGTCATTAGTCTAATCGAAGCAGGTGAGGACAGGTCTGCCAGGTACACGAGGAACAAGTTTGTTTGTTTTTTTTTAAATAAAAGAACAAACAGACTGACAACAACAAATAGTGATGCTGGATTTTTTGACACTAATATATTGAAATTTGATATTAAAAAAATCTAATTACAGAATATTCTTAGATATTCTAGGTATATTTTTATATCGGTATATTTCTGAATTACAGCAAAAATGATTCCAATGATTTATTATTGGTCAAGTTCTGCTGAACAAGTTGGTTAAGTGTACAGTTTTTGATCTTAAACTCTAAAATTTTAAATTATTTATCCACTCAGCAGTAACAATTGTAAACAACACTCAGATGTTTTGATATTGTTAGCGTACAGTTTGCTTTTTATACATCCAGTACATATGGCGCAACATCAGAATTATTTGACTCCAACAACAAAGTTTTCACCTGCATAAGTTTGTATCTTGCCAACTTAAATCAAATAGTTGTGCACGAATTTAGATGAAATTTGCTGTGTGGATTGTGTATAACTCAGAGATGAATGGATTAACTTTTGGTCCTGGTTCAGATTCTGGATCCGGATAAAATTTTGAACCTGAGCATAACTTAAAACCTAATCAATGAATTTTCATGAAATTTTATGTGTGTGTGTGTGTATAGTGATAAGCTCAAGGAACAAATTGAAGTTTGGGGTGAGAACGCAATCTGATCTTGATTCATGTGGCAGAATTGTGTACAATATTTACTCTGTTTCAGTCTCCAACAACTCTCGACTTTGTCTGTCCACTGTTTGCTCTACAGTGCAGTTGCAAGTGAATAAACCAAAACAATATGCCGAAAGATACTAAAATACTCCGTACAGCTGCAGGGATTTCTCACTTTGACCTGGCACAATGGTACTTACTGAATTATTGAGAAATTATTGACAGATTTGTAAGTCACAGTGACTCATCTTACTGCGAAGGTTCAAAAACAGTCCGGAAGCACCAATAAAAACTTTATCTCACTATTATTTAACACACTAAATGCAAATTTTCCTGCCATAGTCTCCCCATCAAGGCAACATGACTTTCATCCTATTACTGTCCTAATCTCAGAGGAGAGGTGGCTCTCCAGGTAATCTCGGCACCAATCTCTGACCTTCATATTCAGTCCACTGAGAGGGGAGGAGCTGCTCCCTCTGCCCTCCTGCTCTCCTTTCGCTATAATTGAATCAGTCCAGCGCAGACTGAGGCAACGTGATGGATCCTTTGATTATTCTGTGCCAGACCCTCTTATAACCTTGCCTGAAATAGAACAAAGTGCTCCATTAATCTAAAGTGTATGGCTGCATCATACCTTCTGAGATTGGCTCCCCCTTCTTTCCCCTCAATCCTTCCTCCCCAATTTGTGTTCCACTATTTTCTCTTGACTTCCTCTTATTCCTGTCTTTACACTTTTCCTCCCTCCAAAGCTTGTTTTCCCCGTCTCCTTTTCTTATGCTCGTCTCCCTCCTTCCACCCATCTCTGTAAGCACTCGTGACTTATTTATTCATCTCTTTGTCAATGTCTCTCTGATTCCAGACCTCCACCTGGCAGCGGAGCTGGGAAAGACTCTGCTGGAGAGGAACAAAGAGCTGGAGGACTCCCTGCAGCAGATGTACATCACTAATGAGGAGCAAGTGCAAGAGATTGAGGTAAAGCTGTCCTCAGTCAGGCACAGGGAGGGGAGCACAGGAAACAGATGTGTTATTAATAGCTATTATGATTGATTTTGAGAATAGTTTCACTCATATGTAGTATTATATGATTTCATAAACTTTATTAAGTACAGACATTTGAGAATAAGTCACTAAATTATAGCACTTTCTACTTCTAAACACAATTATATTGTTTTCTTTATGAAATTTAATCAGGTTTTACACAGAAGAACAAAATGGCACGAAAATTGACATTAGTTGAATAAGTTAATAGGTTAATATTTAGGTTAACATATTTTTATTTTATGTTTTTTTAACCACAGAAATAGCAGTTGAAAACCTTGTTTTTGGGGGCTTTTGGTCATATCACATGATCTTCAGGAAAAAAAAAAAAAAATCTGCAGAAAAATAAACACATCGATTTATAGATAAAAATGTTAAAGGCTAGGAAAATTGTTTGATCAAATCAAGAAAGGAGGTTTTAACGTGAATAAACAGTCGATTAAAGGAAGGTACAGCCAACTTCTGGTGACAGTGAGAGCAAATGAGAGCTGGTGTTGGTGTGTTTGACCCCTCAGTACCTGTCAAAGCAGCTGGAGGTTCTGCGGGACATGAACGAGCAGCATGCCAAAGTGTACGAGCAGCTGGATGGGACTGCCAGAGAGCTGGAACACACCAACCACACACTGGTGACGGACAGCAAGGCCTCGCAGCAGAAGATAGAGAGGTTAGTGACACCAGGAGTCTTCTTCTCCTCTCTGTTCCCTTCATCCCTTCGCTCCTTTTATTTCTTGAACATTTGCCCCTCTCCCCTTTGACAAGCTTAACAGGGACCATTGACGCACTGCAGAACCAAGTAGCGTCCCTCTCAGAGCAGGTGGAGCAGCTTCGCTCCATGGAGCAGCTCCGAGTCAGAAGGGAGAAGAGGGAGCGACGCAAGACCATCCACTCCTTCCCTTGTCTGAGGGAACTCTGCACAGCACCCAGGTACTTGTTCTTTTTCCCACAGTCTAGTCTTGCAAATGTAACATTACAGGTCATGCTATATATTTGTGTTTCATGTCTTCAGGTATGAGGATGAGTTTGTAGTGGGCAGGGCTGAGAGTTTCTCTATTGATGTGAAGTCTCAACCATTTGAGGAGGAGAACCAGCACCTAAGGGAGGCGGTGTCGGCTCTGCGGGCAGCTGTACGGACTGAGAGGGGGCGGAGAGAGGGTGTGGAGAAGGAGTGCAGCCTCCTCCTTGCAGAGTTCTCACGGCTGCAGACACGAGTACAGGTAAGATACAGACAGCAAATTTAACTAAACAATAACATCTGTAAAAATGTGCATTTGATGGGTTGATATTGTTGAAACAGACTCCAACTGTGTATTTTGTTTTTTTGCTGTCAGGATGCTGAGAGCTGCCAGGGGAGGGTACAGGAACTGGAGGTGGAGCTACAGGAGCTGCAGCAGCTGCT
>KV751339.1:11898700-11912487 GCA_001698575.1 Mola mola
AGCCCGGCATACGGCGCTTCTTCCCCACTCTGGTGTACCTGCGAGCTCTCCTGTACATCCCTGAGCTGGTGTGGGCCTGTCTGGGTGCCTACTGGGTGTCTGATGACAGCCAAGGCTGCGAACCTGCCACTGTGGATGCTGTCATTGCAGCAGTGGTTGCCAGGTGGGTTAAATGCACAGATTTGTCTTTTTTTTAAATCATTTTAAGATGTATTTTCATCTGGCATTTGTCTCTTGGCACACCAGCTGGATCATCCTGCTTTTCACCGGATTAGGCGTGTTGTTTGTGTTCGACCCGATGGGCAGCAGGTTCTTCCCAACGCCCAGTTCCCTCGCCGTCAAGGTGTGGGAGAGAAGGCTGCGGCTGCTGTGCTGCTGTCTGCCGCAGGACGAAAGCTACCGAGCGGTATTCTTAAGCATCGCACAGCTTTTCAGTCGATACTTCTCTGTAAGCTTCTCTCACTTTTTCTATCCAGTGCTTTACATGTGGCAGTAAAGAAAACCACATACAAACTTTTTTAGGTGTGATAATGCCACACAAATCGTTGTCTTGTATTTTGTGTGTGTTGTCTTTTTTGCAGGACCAGGAATTAGTCCCCAGTGACGTAGCTGCTGGTTTGTCTCTCCTGCACCGGAAGCAGGATAAGATTGATAGAAGCAGAGACCCAGAGGTCATAGTGGATCCCAGCCCTTCCCCTCCCATCGTGAGTAAAGGAGTGTGCGGCCATGTTGACCCAGTAGAGTACAAACCAGAGCAAGAATATAGCTAAAGCAGCTCCCAAAACGCTCTAACCCTGTGTGTCAGTGTCACATCAGCATCAAGTGACAAAAACATTTTGTCCCTTCTAGTGTCAAAGGAACAATTTATAAGATATACTGTATCTGTAATTTGAGTTTACGTTTTAGTTTGGTTTCCAGCGTCACAGAGCCCTTTTATTTTGGTGACACCCCCCATAATAGAGAGCTCAAGGGCCATTAGCTCCTCTGTTATGCTAAGAGATGTTGCAGCTACAGCCAAAGTTAACTACATAGCCCACAGATAACTAACTCACAGCAGACAGCATAGATACAACAAATGCTGGCGACTCTGGTTATATGCTGCCCTCTGAATCAAAAAATTAACAGCAATCAAGGAAAATGAAAAATTAGGTTCTTTAATTACAATGAAAATAAAGATAAGGTCATTGTGAAATAATGAATGTTGAATAACATATAACCTCAGGTGAGAATTGCATTTACCCTGGCGTTTTTGTTATCAATCTCATGTTACATGTGTGCAGACAGCTGCATTGATTAAAATTAAAGTGTATCCTTTGCCTAGTGTATCCTAAATTTTCAGTACTTCTTGTTTCTGAAATGTTTTAATGTCTGTAGGGGGACGATCTTGAGATGCAGATTGAGAAGGCAGCTCACTTCATGAAGTTTGCTGCAGCAGCATATGGCTGGCCATTGTACATTTACTCGAACCTTTTCACTGCGCCCTGCAAAATCTGTGGAGCCTGGTGAGAAGCAGTCCGTGGTCTCACGGTCGCAGCGGCTGAGTAAATGTGGAGATGAAATGTCAAAATCTGTCACACGTTGATGCATTCATGCCAAAATCAAAGTGTGTGTGTTTCAGCTGTGGAAGACCAGCAGCTGATTATGACATTGTTGAAGGAGACCACTGCAGTGTTTCCTCCATCCTGCAAAGCACTGGTTTGCAGCTCAGTGACCTCATTCATGTCAGCTTCCACGACCAGGTCAGAATTTCACTGTGTTTTGGGATTAAATTTCAGCTCCTGTCGAACTGCCTCAGTGCTCAAGAGTGTTTGTTGCAGGTCTATGAGATCCCCTTCTTCGTGGCTCTGGACCGTCAGAGAGAGGCTGTTCTGGTGGCTGTCAGAGGAACACTGTCTCTCCAGGTGAGCTTGGAATTTTTTCCACATATTGTGTGCAAAGTTTGGTACTTCAGGCTGGCACCAGAGGAAACCATGGTCTCCTTTGATGTCACCTCACTCTTCACATGCATACCCACATCCGAAGCGTTGGAAACCGTCCGACAACGACTAATGCAAGACAGTACTTTAAACCTTAGAACCAACTTCACCCCGGAACAAATCTGTAATTCGTTGGACCTCTGCCTATCCACCACCTACTTCAAGTACAACGAAGGTTTCTAAAGACAGAAGTATGGCTGTGCCATGAGCTCCCCAGTGTCTCCTATTGTGGCCAACCTCTACATGGAGGAAGTGGAAAGTAGGGCACTGAGCTCCTTCAAAGGAACAACACCGAGCCATTGGTTCAGATATGTGGATGACACCTGGGTCAAGATTAAAACCCAAGAGGTAGAAGCCTTCACGGAACACCTTAACTCAGTAGACAGCAACATCAGAATCACAAGGGAGGACATGAAAGAGAACAGGCTGCTTTTCCTGGACTGTGCCATACACCTTGAGAAGGACGGAGGGCTCAACATTGAAGTCTACCGGAAACCTACTCACACAGACCAGTACCTGCTCTTCAACTCTCACCACTCTTTAGAACACAAGCCGGGAGTTATCAGAACCCTACGTGACCGGGCTGAAAATGTTCCCACAAGGACAGAGAGGAAGTCTAAGGAACACAAACACATCAAGACAGCATTAAAAACCTGTGGATACCTTAACTGGGCGTATGTCAAATCCACTAAGAACTCCAGGACCAACACCCCGACAATACAGGAAGAGGAGAGGAACAAACACTACAACGGTGTCATTCCGTCTGTGGCAGGGGTGTCAGAGAAATTCAGAAGAATTTTCTCTAAGCGTAACATCCCAGTTCACTTCAGACACTGCAACACTGAGACAGAAACTGGTTCACCCCAACGACAAAACTCCCAGACACAAACTTAACAATGTTGTTTATGCAGTCCAGTGCAGTGAGGCGTGCACAGACTTTTATATCGGGGAGACCAAACAACTTATCTCTTTTCATTTTAATTTATTTATTAATATGTTTCCTTTTGTTTGCACATTTTTTTGTTGGTGTATTTGTTTGTTATTACTCTAAAATCTGATACTATATTGTAATATCTGACAGTTAACTCTAAAATATACTTCAGTCTGATGCTTGCTATCCACAAATAGCGACATTCGTGCTCTCTTTCCTTTGACTTTGTGTGATATTAATAATGGTTCCATCACATCTAGAATTTATTTGGTCATGCATGAAGAAGTAGTAGGTCTGGCTTTTTTCTTTGATCAACATTGATAATTTTAATGTCTTTGAAAGCAAAAAGTTAGATATAGTCACCATCTGATGAAAAACATGCATGTCCAAAGCTTACTTTTTTTTCGGGTGCATAAAACTGAAAAGTGAACAGTTTTTTCTCACAAACTGTCCTACAAAATAATCCAAAAACGCGTAATTACACACATTTAGCACTTGAAATGAAAAGGGTTGTTTAGGACAGTCATCAGTGTCATGTTTGATATTTTAATGGACTTGTGTTAACATTGCCCTCAAATGATTTTTGGTTATTTATGAAGCTCAAGTCTCCTATTGTCCAATTAAGTTGGTAAATTATTGAAAGCAGATGATTGTAAAATTCCACATTAGCCCAATCGAAGCTCTTTCGTAATGTTATATTGAAAGCAGGATAATCGATGGCTGAACAGTCATCTGATATTGACCTGTGTGCATCAGTCTGACTTGAGTCAGAGAAGTCACAGAGCTTATTGTTTATCCTCAGCTTAGAACCTGACATTATTTAGGATAAGTTATTAACTGAACTCCCGGTATTATATCTGTTTCTGCACAACACTGCACTATAAATTTTATGTAATAAAATGTCTTTCCATCGGTCATTTAGATACCCAGCGCTGTCAGCTACGATGGAAGAATGTGGACATTCTGTATACTGTAAAACGTCAAAATTGTCAAAATAGAAATACATGTTTTTCACTGGACAGCAACGATATGCTATAGTCAAATAAATATAGATTAGACATTACTAAATTAAAGATCTCATATCTTAACACTTACACTAGTCTGTCTACTGTTGAGGAGAAAAATAATAATTTGATTTTGAGTGCTTAAATGGAACATTAACTGAAATACAACTCCAATTTCATATGTTTTCAGTAAAGTGAGCTGTACACAGCTGAAAAGACTGACTCTAATACAATAATATCCATCCATCTCTCTGCGGTATTTGGGTTGTGCAGACAGTACTGGATGTTTTGCCTCTGACATATGATCTTAATTATAGGTAAATAGTTTCTGTCCACCCTGCAGGACGTCCTGACAGACCTGTCTGCACAGTGTGAGAACCTGACTATAGAAGGCGTGATTGGATCCTGCTACGCACACAAGGTCCACTCAAACACCAGTCTCTGTGCATGTTTACACCCGTCTCAGGAAGGAGACTTTATTATCTGATAGTAATGCGTTAATGTGTCTAACTGCAGGGCATTTCCCAGGCAGCGGATTACATCTACAAGAAGCTGGTGAATGATGGCATCCTGAACAAGGCCTTCTCTAGGGCACCAGTAAGAAACGTTGCATGTTTGCGCTGCGGGAGGCATCGCTGCGTTTTATTTCAGTTCTGTCCTCAATCTGTCCTCATTAGAAAACATTGGAAGCGTCAAGCTAATCATTTCTCTGACATTAGCCTTAGCCAAATACACAGAATAGTCACGTTCAGTGAGGGTTCAATGCGACAGTTTGGATTCAATCTTAAATATAGCAAAGGAATAAACTATGAATAATGTAACATTTTCTAAATTTCTTTTCTTTGGTGGACTTTTTTTTTTTTTTTTTTAGATGTATAGTATTTCTATAAAATGTTATTGTCAAGAAACAACACGAACTTTGCAGGGATTTACACCATGATTAAATTTTACATTGATAATTATGCATTCCATGTCGTCGTGTTTGTAGGAGTATAAACTGGTCATCACTGGCCACAGTCTGGGCGCAGGCGCAGCCGGTATACTCGCTGTCCTATTGCGCAATTCCTACCCCACCCTGCAGTGCTACTCGTTCTCTCCACCAGGGGGACTCCTGAGGTAAGATAGCCTACACAGTGACACTCAGCTGGAGCAACCAGCTGACATTGGACAGACCTGCTCAATTGATTCAAAAGCAAAATGCTGCAGTCATTAATTAACAAATAAGCTCAAACACACACTGTAAACGAGATGTGATAAAAGCGTTAGCCAAAATGAACTGTTGAAAGTTGTATTCAAAGTCAGCGTTCGTGTGAAGACGTCATATATTTTTCAGGGTTGGTTTCACATGTTACTGGCAGATGTTTATCATCAAAAATAAATAGATAAATAATGCATCTAAATAAATCTGCATTCTGTTATGTGCAGTAAAGCTTTAGCTGATTACTCCAAGGACTTTGTGGTCTCTGTTGTGCTCGGGAAAGACCTGGTTCCCAGGTAAGACAAAGCTTACAGTATTGAGCCTTACTTTCTCCACAGCCATGAATGTGTTTTGCTTAATCAATGTGAGAGTTCATAATGAATAAATATATTATGTTGAAACTGCTTAGAACCCTATAGTTGTTTGGTTTATTCTCTTTGGATCACTGAATTTGTGTGTCAGCAGCACTCATGTCCTCATAAGGCCAGTATGACTGTACTGTGGTGCACAGACTGTTATAGACTCCTGTGTGATGGACAGTATATTTGGCTCTACCCAGTTATTACAGACAAAGAGCAGGAGAAAATGAGAGCAGCTCACACTCTCTCTTCTTTTTGTTTATTTCTTCCTTGAAGCTCTGTTTTTGAAACATTGCTTTCACCGTTTTTATACAGATTGAGCATGCCTAATATGGAGAAGCTGAAGAAAAACATTGCTGAAATGGTCAAAAACTGCAGTAATCCCAAGGTACAGATCTTTCAAAGTCGGGACATCTGTGTAGATTTACACCTGGACACAAAGTCACACGCAGTAATTTGAGATGTGTTTTATATGCCGCAGTACCGCATCCTGCTGCAGGGATGCTGGTATGAGCTGTTTGGAGGAGACCCAGGTGACTTCCCCACTGAGATGGACAACAGGAGGGAGGAGCAGCTCGGCCAGCCACTGCTCGGAGAGGAGTCGCTGATGATTCGCAACCCTTCTTCCTATCAGAGCATGGGCTCAAACGACTCGCCGGCCAGCAGTGCTCCATACCTACCCCTCTTCCTGCCCGGACGAGTGGTGTACATCACAGAAGACAGGCCGTCACGGAGGTTCGTTTGCAGTTCGCTTGTCAATTCAAATTCGCAGTGAACACGAGCTGCTGGATAGGAAGTGCGTATGTGTGCCCGCTAGTGGTAGTGGGAAAGAAAATGTGGAAAAAGATCAATAGCCTGACCCATCAAGGGCTGGTATCACCCTGACCTATTCAATGATCCAACTCTAAATGCTTCAGTATCTCTGCTATATCCCAGCTAACAGTATTCCATCAGCCTTTTAATTAAAGCTATTTAAGTATTTCTGCTAATTCCAGATAAACGTATATGTTGGCAGCCACAAAGGCAAGGCTAGCAAAACTCCACTTGGTCACCAAGTTATCAGAAACCCGTAGCTAAAACAAAAACAGTGCCGCAGTAAATTCTGTGAAAGTTTCAAGGTTCAATTTCTTTTCTTTTTTGCTGTTGAGAGACCCAGCTTTGGGTTTATTTTAGTGGATGTAGTTTGTAAGGGTGTTAAAATACATCATAACTTGGGATAATTGTATAATGAGGCCTCAGTCACATCATATTTTATTTGAAAATGTGTATCGTGATACTCTGGTACAATTAAATAACATGTAGTTCAATACAAAAACGATGACTTATTTCACAAGAACTCCAAAAATGATTTCCAATATATGCAGGGAAGCAACAAGAAAGTTATGATCACAATCATATCGCTCTGCAATGGTAAAAAATCAGTACCATTCAATATACTACTGTTCATAGAATGATTTTGTAAGTATTTTCATATATTAATTTTTGTGATACACATTGAATCAGGTCCCGTTTATCATGATTTGCGTTGAATCATCAGACCCCTTGTAAGTTGTGGCTGTGTATTGCATTAAACATGGAGGTTGCAGTGGACAAAATAATAGGAACACCTCCAGCAATAACTGAACATCATGATTAAATTTACAAGAACTAACCATTTCCACATCCTGAGCTCGTATTTTGTGCCTAAAGACAGCTACATATCCCTCTGTCTTTTCCCCTCAGATCCTGTTTATCCCAGGTCCAGTACTGTGCAAAATGGTCCGATGAAACGGAGTTCGGGTGTATATTGATCAGCCCCAGGATGCTCGTTGATCACATGCCTGATGGAGTGCTTGGAGCACTCAACAGTCTTACCAACAACGGGCCTTAGTCTCTCTGCCCATCTTCAGACAACAGCCAACAGAATACTATCTAAAGACACCTGACGAATGTGCTTCCACACCCGAATGTAATGGAAGACTTGAAATCGTAGAGACTGAACCAAGTTTGTTAACATGTTGGGTCACAAGTCCTTTGTGAATTTGCACTTTTTATTTAGTTGTTTGAGTTACTCTATGAGCAAGTTTTTGCCATTATCTTTGACTGTGCATTGTGTACAATTGATTGCTGCAGTTTCCTGTGATGTCTGTGTTCTACATTTTTTTAAAAATTTGTGCGGGTACTGACAGGTTGAGGCTACCCCCTAGTCACTGAAAATATCAGACGTTGTCTTCCTTAACCAAGGTGAGGACTTGTAAATCAGTCTTACCAAGGATGTGAGGATGTCGGGGTAGTTTTCACCACAAAATGTGGACAGGAAATTATTCATTTTCTAGTATCTGTGGTTGGTCCGAATCACGGTGAACAGTGCCTATGCATAAATTTAACAAGAATTGGCTTAAAGACTGAGTGCAATTATGATATTGTGCTGCATTTTCTTCAGTGCATTTTTAATAATAAATGGTGTTGGCAAATGACAGATTCAAGAGATGAAAAGATTGTACTTGTATGTTTTGTGGGGAAATGTTTACTTGCCATGGATAATAGATCTATTCTTTCAGGTAATGTGTCATTAAAGTTTGAATCAGTGGATGCCTGTGTAACTACTTCACATTCTCATCAATATGCATTGTACTCCTTGATGCAAATAAAGGGTTTTTTTTAAGCATCTTTATTATTTGATTTTTTTTTTTTTTTTAATAAGAGGAATACAAAAAGTAGCACAGCAAAAACAACCTGTTGAAATGAATGAAAGTGAAATCCTTTTAAGGAAAAAGTTATGAGCAAAGCATAGATCTCTTAACCTATATGAATCAAAGGGTGGGGTGTAGATATCTGTGAAATGTTTCCAGTCTAGATCACGGAGGATTAGTCAAGTTTTCTACTCCCTTTCCGCAGCAGCCCTGTTTAGCATGTGACGTAAACGTGACGCCCCTTCAGCAACATATGACTTATTCAAGTAATCCTCGTAAGATCCAGTTCCCAACCTCAGACATGGTAGTTTCCAGTGCGTACAATTTGCACTATATGTAATATTGGCTCTACGACGCAATTCTACTTGTGGATGTGAACTAATGTGAGATTTCAAACAACACTTTTACATAACCACCTTATCTGTGATGCACCTGTACAGTAAAATTGAAGAAATAACAACGGCTGAAATTAATTTGTGAGGGAACTTAACGTGACAGAGGTGGAACATAGAATGATTATCCGTGCATGATAACATGGCATCTGTATATGGTACAGATTGATAATCTTATAGCGATATTCTTTTAATCGCTTGAGAGCATGGTTTGTTCTCCGCCCTATAAACGTCACATAACAAACTATATAAAAGCAGCGCAGCAGTTGAAGTTAGGATTTCAGCTCTTAAAGTACAAACTATTGTTAGTGTAGCATTCATCCTCTAACTGTTATTGTCTTTAATGTAACCAGTGTGACAACTTAACATTCTTACAGTAGCATACTTTTCTATGTTGTTTAACTGCGTTCATGCCCATCATCCCGACAGCACTTGAAGGCAGCAGCAGGAGCTCATCTGTTGGACAGGGAAACTAATCAGGAGCCAAGTAAAGACTTTTCGGTCCTGCTAGCTGTTGGGTTAGCAACAATTTAAAGTCAGCCGTCCACACGACCAAAGAGTATAGACTTTGTTCATGAAGTTCGGTGTCTTTTCTGTACAACACACAACATTCAAGCTATGTTTTAGGACCAGTGTTTTGTTGCGCTGAAAGTAAGGCGGACAGCCTCAGACCAGCTGAAGCTTGCGGCTAGCTCATTAACGTTAGCGGGGAAAGAAGCGCAAGTGGAGGCAAGAAAATGGAGCTGGACGACGTAGTCCTATACCAAGACGACTCTGGCAACTCAGCCATGATGTCCGAGCGGGTGTCCGGTCTGGCTAGTTCAATATACCGCGAGTTCGAACGGCTCATCGAAAAATACGACGAGGACGTGGTGAAGGAGTTAATGCCGCTGGTCGTCGCCGTCCTGGAGAACTTGGACTCGGTGTGCGCTGTCAACCAGGATCACGAAGTGGAGCTCGAGCTGCTGAAGGAAGACAACGAGCAACTGGTCACTCAGTATGAACGAGAGAAGGCGCTGAGAAAACACGCAGAAGAGGTGGGTTTCACCACATCACTGCCAAACTGATTTACAACACGGATTATAGATTAAAGCCTCGTATTATGTGTTATGTTATATGAAAAGATTAAATGCCAAACCTAATAGGAAATCTGGAAGTTCACTGTGTGATGCTTAATTATCCACATACACATTATACCCCATTAATAACAAGCTCGTACTTTATAATGAAACATGTGAAGTATTATTCTGTTCGGCGTACTTACAAAACCCCATAAAGCACACTCTGAAGAACAATCAAACTTTCTAAACTGGTTGTTGATATTCGCCACCGTCCAGCATCAGGCTTCACAGCTGACCATGATTGAACTAATAAGCAAACGCTGTTTCTAAATTGAAAACTTGTTCAAAGAATTCACAGCTCCATGGGTCAAAGATGGATAAATCATTTAAAAAAAACCGTCCTGCACCAGGGCCATGTCTGAAAGTTGACCAAAGAGTAGATATAATTTATGAAGTTCACACTGCACTTGTCTGCAAGTTCATGTCTCCATGGATGCCAGCGAAGCTCTGGACACACAGCTTGGGGTACTGCCGCACTGAGGTTTATACAGTTCAGCCTGTAATATTCAGTCAGACAAGGCCATATACAAACCTAACTGTGATTTGTTTATATGTTGACTGCTCACTGTCCCCTCAGCAAATACTAATTTGAATGTCAATGCTCATTTAAATCCTCACGACTAATGACAGTCTGACCTATTCCACGTTAAATTCAACCTGAATGACACACCTGTTGTCATGTTCTGAAGTACTTCATCACCACAGGGCAGGCAGTGTTTGGACAGAGATACTGTATATTTACCGTTGTTGTAGTGCAACAGCACCACTGTGGAGCTCAGTTAAAACTGAACTGTAAGGATGCACATTAAATATTGAAATTAAAAATTAGCCCAACAAAGTTTGTCATAAACTTTTGTCCGAAAAAGAAATTATAACCATGCATTACACTGAAACTGAGCTTGCACTCACACTAAGCCATCCGTATCAAGCCCAAGCATGTTTCACTCACAAAGGGCAGTTTGTTTGATTGGTGTGAGCACTCTGTACTTTGCTCAAGCATAGTATCCGTCCTGCCCTGCCCGGCCTTGACACGGTTAGAAGAGGTGTGCTTCTGCACGGTATGGTTGCTTAGGCACAGTGACAAGCACAGGAACGTGACATAAATATGACGTATAATCTATGCGATCATTCCTCTCGACAATCACCATCTCGCATAGTCGATCTGGGAGAGAGCTGTTTTTGAACAAAACGACTCCAAATAAGCCAAAAAGTCAGTAAAGTTGCAGTCATGTTGTCTGTGTTATTCTATACTGTGCTGGGACTGCAATTCCCCGTATGTGCTTTCTGTAAACAAAGATGCTTCATGATGATGTAATCGTGCTCAGGCACGTTTGGGCTTGGTGCAGTGTGAGTGCAGGCCAGCCGGGACTAGGGAGTGGGGACAGTCATGCTTTGGCATGGTATAAAGCAACTGGGCCAAGTGTGAGTGCGCCCTGTAACTTTCAGAAACTGAAACAGTGTTTCTTACAAGTATCATACAAAATAATCCAAAACAGTGTAATTAGACACATGTAGGACCTTTAGGACACTTATTAACGTCAATATTTTAAATAGACTTGGCTAATAATATGCTCTTATGATAGTAGGTTATTTAGGTACCTCAAGTATCCTCTTTATGTAAATAACATTTACATAGAACACAATGGTTTACTAAGGTGGTAAACTGTTGTTACCATCTTTTCTACATTTCCACATAGCACATTAACCTAATAAAAGCTGACATTACTACAGCCATCCGATATTAACGTGCCTGCACCCTAACCCTGACTCGCTTCTGGTAAGTCATGGAGCGCATCATCTAAAATGGTTTAAAGCCTGGTGTTATTTAGACTGTGAAGCTATCCTTTACTCCCAGCATCATTTCTCATATTGCGGAACACTGCACTGTAAATATTGCATAATAAATTGTCTTTCAATTAGTCATTAAGATATCCAATGCTGACAGCTATTAGGGAAGAATGTGGACATTCTGTACACTTGAGGGTCAAAATTGTCAAAGAGGGGAGATATTTGTTTTTCATCAGCTAGTGACAATTACTTTTTTTGGAGACTGTCATGATTGCAAAATGAAGGTAGAAATCCTTAGTCATGACACTGACCACCTTTTTTCGGTCATGATGTATATCCTAGTACATAAAGAAGCCACATAAACACGTCCAAAACGTGGTTGTCATCACGTGGGGTCTTAAAAACTGCAGCCAGGTGTAGGACAGTGTATGTAGCCAGTATGTAAACATGACATCGGATTATTATTGGCCAATAGTATCAGTGAATGCCACCTTACTTGCCGATATACTGATACCAGTCAACCATGTCCAAATTGGCCGATACCAATATTGAACCAATACATTTGTGCATCCCTATGCAACCTTATAAACTTAGTACAAAAGCTTGTTTATTTCCCTTTTTAAATGGTGTCACAATTGTATGGAAAATGCATTTATGGGTTGAGCAGCAGAGTTGAGTATGGGGGTTCTTGGAGTGTTTAGTAGGAAGCAACTGGACTCTAGTTTGAAGACGTTTTGCCTCTCACCCGAAAGGCTTCTTCAGTTCAGAGGGTCAGTGCGGGAAACCCAGATATTTAACCCAGAGTGGGTGGATCACAAAAATGATGACGTAGTTGAAAGCACCCATCTTGGGGGCGCGATCATCAGGCTAGGCATCATGTGAGTCGTTAAGGTCACATAAGCCTAGGTTTGAATCACTCAAGAGTGTTTGCCCTCGCCCCTGGTTTCACGTGACACCTTGGGATGACATGGCCCCAGGTGTGTATGAAGGTGAAACTGCCTGGGGAGGGCTTCCAAGACAGCATTGTAGGTTGCAGACAAGTGGTGTCTTAGTCCACCACCTCTGTTTAGAGAAGGTTTCTCCAAGTGGACATAGATGGCCTCTTTTACTCCTCTTTCAAACCATCTGTCTTCTCTGTCCAGAACGTGGACATTGGAGTCCTCAAAGAAGTGACCTTTCTCCTTAAGATGCAGATGTACAGCTGAGTCCTGTCCCGATGAGGTGGCTCTCCTGTGTTGTGCCATGCGTCTGTGGAGGGGCTGTTTGGTTTCCCCTATATAAAGGTCAGAGCACTCCTCTGTGCATTGAACGGCATTTTGAGTCTGTGGATAAGGACTCATAATACAACATGCAGTATCTGCCACTCCTCAGTCTTTTCTGAGACATTTTGACTTGACAGGTAAATGTTGAATAACAAGTGCATCAGGTATCATAGCAGTGTGTTAATAATTTATGTCATGTTGTAACTTGTTGCTGAAACTTTCAGATATTTTTTAGTGTTGTTCTGGCCTTTGAGTTTTCATTCATCTGGCTGCCATGTGTGAAATACCTCCTCCTGTATATAACTATGTCTTCATGTAGCCACCATGTTGGTATGATCTGTAATATTCTCTCATATTCTCTCATATTGGATGATGTGCGCATGCGCCGACCGCGCGTGCAGCCTGTTGCAGTTGCTGCTGCTTGTGTTCTTAAGTTTTCATAGTTTTTCTTTGTCTTAGTTTTCTCTGTCTTTTTTCATACTTGTTTAACAATTTCCCTCGGGGATAAATAAAGTATTCTGAATCTGAATCTGAATATCACGATGATGTCATAGGTATTGTCCATTGTCTGTAGGAGAGGTCAGCTTCTTTGTATGAATGAGGTATATACTGTAGATGTATGAGTTTAATGGACAGAGCTGTTCACTATAGTTACTATATGACTCAGAATATACAGTACTTGCATGATTTTGATAAAGAACCCAAATTTAGTAAATTGTATAGGATGTTATAAGAGTTCCCAAAACGTGAAGCAAACCCCCGCCCGATTGATCAACTAAAATGTCAAAATCAAGCAAGTCAAATATTTTCTCACACAAAGATGGTTTCTGTAGTTTTAGGTAGTTCTTATCAGGTGGGTGTACTTGACTCTGTGGATCCACCACCCGACTCTGGCTCCAAATGATGTGACTATAGCAAGATGGCAGAGGTAATATTGAGAGAATTTGATTTAATTATATCCCTAAAAATGACGGATGTTATGGAATCAATAGTGCTGTCATGTACACTGCCACTGCTATCCTCAACGTCCAATTTACAACAAACACACTGTAAAGGGGATCATTAACTTTCATGGTGAAACCCT
>KV751339.1:11920779-12003263 GCA_001698575.1 Mola mola
TTCAGGGTCACTGCCGGTTACTTCCTGTATCCGACCTGGACTGTTTCTTGCTCCGCTCTTTCACCTCTAGTTCCTCTATCAGCCCATTCATTCTGTGCAGCTACTGTCTCTACTGTTGCTCTTCACTGATAAATTAGGTGAGAAATTTTTCATAACACTATATTTGAGCCTTGCTGAACACCTGTGAAAAGTGCAATTTCTTAAGACCTTCCAAAACACAAGTATTATCTGTTCACAGCAGCTTTTTTTTTCTGGATCTGGATTTGGATGGGATGTTTGGGTACCTTTTAGTACACACCAGGACTGCTGTTCTGACTACACATTGCCCCCTTAAAACTGCTGCAAAACATGGATGACGTTGCTAACTGGATGTTGCTATGGATAATGGCTTGTAGATTAACTTTTAAAAATATAGTTAGACACTGATGAAGTTGAATGATTGATTGTATTGTGCAATGGATTTGATTTCATGGTTGTGATTCAGTAAGGTGAAATCTTTGTCTACCTTCTGCTTGGTGTAACTTGGAAGGTTTGTTGATGTGTGGTGGCCCTCTTCTGGCTCTGAGATGTTACAACAGCAACCATTCCACCATCAACCATCACATTTGTTTCCACTGAAGTGAATGATAAAAGCAATGTAATATGTCTGGAACAGTTTGGTCCATGTTTTGTTAAGAGTTAATAAAATGATATTAGTTCTTTCATTGTCTTTTTGAGACACAGCTTCTTCTTGTTATGGGTTACATTCTGCAATCTAATTGCATGTTTACTTTGTGTAATTGTGTTTCTTCACACAGTCAGCAGATTTGAGGAGCGAGAAGCAGAGCTTAAGAAGGAGTACAATGGCCTTCATCAGAGACACACAGAGGTATGCTGGTCTTGGCACAAATATGTCAAATCAAATCAAATCAAATTTATTTGTATAGCCCGAAATCACAATTTACACATTATCTCACTGGGCTTTGACAAACTGTACAGATGTGACATCCTCTGCCCTTAGACCCTCGAACTGGGTGAGGAAAAACTTAAAAAACCCTAAACAGGGAAAATAAGAAACCTCAGGAAGAGCCACAGAGGAGGGATCCTTCTTCCTAGGATGGACAGACGTGCAATAAATGTCACTTGTACAGATATGTGGGACCAAAACCTCATTCATAAAATGCTTATTTAAATCTGCTTTGCTATGCTTACTTTACGCTCTTTGATTTGCCTGTAAAAGATCAAGAAATGTGGAGGGTGTCATAGACATTCTTTTTGTGTTTTATTTATCAAGTAAGTGCCCTGCTTCTTAATGGCCTATATCATATCCAGTCCTTGGAATCATTACTTTACTTTCCATCTATTTCTTTGATAAAATATGATATTTGACTTGAGTGATACATAAACAAGGGAATCGAGTGGGCTTATTGCTCAACTCTTGGCCCACTATGTTCATTCGTTATACATTACTAACAGTTGCCCTGGACAAACAGACCTCTCAGGCATCAACAGTCAACTAGCCAACTGCTAATCTGATCAGAGTCTAATAAGAGCTGTCCTTACCATTTATTGTCATTATTTAAGGGTACAATTTACAATCAAGTACACATCAGTTTCCTAGCAATGTAGTCATAAAAAAAAATCCCTTTTAGAAGTACAGGCTGTCAATTATATATTTGCAAGCATATGTACCTCAAAGTAATCTTGTATCATTGTGGTTACAAAAGAACTGTACCTCACTAACAGAATAAAATGCTTTTTTGCTCATTACATTTTTTAATTCAATTCATGATTCTCTGTATTTATATACAGATGATCCACAACTACATGGAACACCTGGAGCGAACCAAACACCAGCAAGCATTGGCTGTAGCAGAGCCATCAGATCCAGGCACAGGCACATCTGTCAGAACTCGGTGAGACAACCTAATCACACCAGCTTTTATTTTCTCACATCATGCTGTATTTGTTCTTTCCAAATCTAATTTTAACAAAGTCACTGAGTTACCCCAACCAACAGCAGTTATCAGTTCTGTAATTACTTGGCCTAAAATTTCATGCACACATAGCTGAAACTCATTGTTTTTTTTCCCCTTGATACAATTAATTACAATTAACATGCTTATCTTATTACAGAGGACTTGCCCCCCGCCCCCACACACATACACAACCATAAAGCTCAGTACCAGAACCAACTCATTATTTGTAATTGTCTGTCCAACCCGCACCATCCCAGTTCCTTTAATTTAAGTTCTGTGACCCATCCTGTGGGTCCAGATTAAACACACAGGCTGTGAGTCGTTTTCTTGGGTTATCGCAGCAGCTACTGTGCCACAGCAGTTTCTTAAGTGTTTCCTTGGAGACAACGCCTATCTCGTGGCTATCAAATGGGAACACTCTGTGACACTGTTTACAAGCAGCGAAGCTGCTGACGACGTTATTCTCACAGCCTGTTATCACACATAACTTCTACCAAATGTCCTGTTTGACCATGGGTTGCCGATCTGGTGCAGGAGTCGTTGTTAAACACTAAAAACTCACACAGGCTCTTCACTTTTTGTGCTCTCTCAGGCTCTCCTCCCTCCGCTCCTCCTGACACAGAAATGAGCTTGTGCCCAGTAGAACTTTCTGGGAACTGGGAAGTGAGCTGTCTGCTGTGAGAACATATCAGGAGAGAACGAGAGAAGCAAAACTCCAAAATTAATTCCATGCCGACTGCTTAAAACATTCACGTCACAATTTGTTGTCAATGATCGCGTCATAGTCATTTACTGTATCTCACGTGAAAGAAGCCTTGAGTATATCGAGTGGATTCGATATATTGCTCAACCTTAGGTGCTTGTCAGATGGTAATTTCAGCCTCAGCTGTCTATGTTGTAGTGATGCACACTTTTTTTTTTTTTTTTTTCCAAATCCAAGTTAGTCAGCATGATATTGAAAGAAAAACTGACACTAGCATGCAAAAAATAAAAGATACATGTAGAACATTACACAGGCACAACTCAGGAGTCCAAGTCAAATATCCTATGATGAGAGTTAGCGTTCTGCCATCGGCAGCATGTCTGCTGGTCTGCTTAGAACAATTTGTAACTACTTAGGAGGAATTCAGAGATGCACTTTATATTTATACTTAAACTTACATATAAATTGTATTGGCCTTGATAAGTTCTTCAGTATATGATCATTTGAAACAAGCTAATACTGTACCATCTAATATTACACATCATATGTAATGATGTATCACAGAACCCCATGCGCGGCACAGAGAAAGATATTCTCAGTGAATAAACATAGGCTTGGAACATGTAAAGTCTTGTGCCATTAGAAAATAACATAAATAAAATGGTTACAGGGTAGGGGAAGAAAAAGGAGAAAAGTGTATTTAAGCAGGGAGACGATCAAGTAAACTACAGCCCTCTCATATTTTAACAAGTGTGTGACATGCAAGCAGTCATTTTTGAAATATTCATCCAACATCAGCCTGATCACACCAGCCTCCTTAAAGACTAAGGAACATGTTTATAAATGGGCACTTAAGTTTACTTCAACATTATCAAGTGACTCACCTTAGTGATGCTTTTAGGTGTCTAATATTGCGATATGTGGTCAATGTATTATCCTTTGTTGTGACACTGCAAATAGTGGATTTAGTGATTTTTTTTTTTGTTTGTTTGTTTGTGTCCGCACCTGCAGCTGTGCTCGCCATATGTGTTATGATAATATGGGATGGAATAAAATTTTGCTAATGTTTGTCAGAAATTTCATCAAAATAAAATGAGCCCCAAAAAAACAATTTTACCTTAAGTCACTCTGTGTGAGTAAAAATGACATGAGTTCAAGTTGCAAAATGGAGCCCTGATCTCTTCCTTACAGTAAACACTTGCTTCTTTGAAATTAAGAATTATGAAGGAATTTTGACCGGTTGATCGGTTGGTTAGTCAACCATTTGAGTCTTGACGGAAATACGTCAACTATTGCTATAGATATTCGTGGTCCAAAACATTAAAAAGTACAAAGGGTTTGAATGTTTTCTGATACAATATCACTACACTGTTTACTTGAAAGTACTGTGGATGTGTCATCCATGGTCATTTAATCAGGCAGCCTACAGTATTTCCTCGCCCTGTACTGTCAGTGTATTCACACGCACACACTGCTAAACTTGTTCTCTCCCACACACACTGTTATCAGTCTCCCTGTTTTGCAGCCAACAAGCTGCAGCCTCATAAGAGGCGTGTGGAACGAGCTGCCTCAGCATCCAAAGAGAGGGGAGTGTTGGGGGGGGGGTGGTCTAATGCAGTGTGTTTATCAGAGTGAGCGAGGGAGAGCGTCAGAGTGTTCTAGAATGCACAGCGGTAGCAGCGTTGCATCTCGTCAAAGGAGTGCAGGAAGAGTTAAGGAGGAATGGAAAAAGAATCACTTGTCAGAGGACAACGCTGGGGATAGGAATTGCTGCTGTCTGTGAATGAGCTGCTTCTCTGCTTTAATCAGCCAATGCTACTCAAGCCACCAGGATTACTGTTGTTGTGACTGCGGTCTCTGCCTTTGACCTGCTCCCACTCTGTGGCGGGCTGCAGCATACGGAGCCCCCTGCGCTGCTGCTCAGCCCTAGCTGGACGGATACAGCATCTAGACCCTCAGCTCAGCTCTAAATTCTTTAATAGTGGTCCAATCAGATGTCTGCTAAGTGAATTTGGAGATTCACTGACCTCCACTTAATCCTTTCTGTGCCCCCTAACGTCCTGGTCCAGGCTGAGACACTGGGCCATGAGCTAGGGGGGTCATGAGCCCCGGGTGTATGCTGCTGTTTGTTTTTGGCTTTGTAGGGGGAGCTGTGGTCATCAACTCTGCTCTACTGGTCTCTCTGTCAGTGCTGCTGCTGGTTCACTACTCTGTCTCTACCAGCGGCTTACCTGCCCTGCCTTCCTTACCTTCCTTACCCAGACCCAGCAGGTATAGCGTGTGTGCGTATATGTGTACGGTTATCTGAAAATGTGTTATCCTTACTTAATCTGTGCTAGTTTCTAGCCATGCACTTGTAGTGTTTTTGCCATGTGCGTGTGTTACAGTCAGACAGTATGAGGCAGCACACTGAAAGTAGGTCAAGAGAAAGAGATGGGGAAAAAAGGCAGACTCTTACCTGGAAGACCGCAACACCTTATTCACCTTATTATAGTTGTTTGTCTTTTGTTTGGTCCATTTATTTAACATATTTTCCTAGATGAAGCAGTAGCAGTAGACTGATAGTTAGCATATGATTGTTTTTCTCTTTACCCTTAGTTCAGATAACAAAGCATTGGTCACCATCAGTGGCCTGCATGTTACCTCTTCTTAATATGGTGGTGGTGTTCACTGTTTTTGGGCTGCTGCCTTTTATCACCGCCCGCCCGCTGCTCTTTTCACTGTGACAGCCATTGTTCTGCTCACGCTATACTGTGTTTTTTTTTTAAGCGGAGTCAGTGGGTTGAAAGTAGCTGCTGGTGTGTCTGATCTAATGCAGTGTGTTTATTTTGGTTTGTCAGATTTTTATTGTAGAGCAGGGGATGGTAACAGATACTTATTCTTGCTGATATTTACCTCCCTCTGTGGGAAATCTGTTCTTCTAATGACACAAACTGTGTTACTTAATGTAGTTCAACTTGATCATGGCGACAGAAAAATTTTGTGTTGCTGTGTGAGCTGGTGGGGTTGGGTAATCATGGGGTTTGAGGTAACTAGCTTCATTCCTCTTCTTTACACTGCTAAAGTGTCTCAAGGGACTTTTTTTGTTGCAACATCTCTCTGTAAAGTCTTTGCTCAAACTTGTCAAATAGATTGTTTTTCTGTAACTGACATCACTATGTTGATCTCTTTCCACAGAAAATTAGAATGTACGCTTAAATGATTAACAGCCTGCTATTTAATTTATCAAAAACCTATCCAAAATATAATTTGTTTTGTAGATGACTTCAGACTTAATGAAATATATAGAAACTAGACAAAATTTTATTTATTGCTTCACACTGTAGCCCTTTATCTGTTGAAAACTAATAACACCATTGACGGTTTAAATGTTGAAACTAATGAGAGCATGTCCAACCTGATTAAAAAAGTTTTGATTCTTACTCCATATATAAATTGCATGGTTCTGCACCTCGCTGTTGTCCAGACTGCTTTACATCTCTTTCACTACCAATGGAATTTTTTGTTTTCAAATGCTAGCAGGGTGACTCCAAGGATGACAATGGCAGTCTGTTATTCAGACGCAACACTTTGGTTTAGACTGAAATATTGGATGGTTTGGCGCGAAACTTAATAGAAATAACCACCACATTTTGCATGTAGGATGAACCTTTATGACTTAAATAATCCACGTTGAAGCCACTATTAGGTCAAAGTTATCAGTGTAATATGTTAATACAGTATCTATAAAATGGATTGGTAAAAAAAAAAAAAAGCAAATAAAGTCCTGGTTCCAACAAGTTGTAACTTACTGGCTTTGGTGATCCCCTCATTTTTCCCTCTCATTTCATCATAAAGTTGAAATTTGTGTAAATATACAGTAAAATTTCCTCACCACTATTGTATAGATTTAGCACACATTTAGCACAAACATTCATATTTCTCTTAGATTAAATTGTGAGTTTATCCCTAACTGTTGCTTTAGCTAACAAATATTAGGTTAAAATTTTTAACTAATATGGTGAACATGATAAACATGACACCAACCTTCACAGAGTCATTTTCTCTATGTATTCTAATTATATAAGAGTGACTTGACCAACTGACCATTCATTTTGCATCCCTTCATTGTAGAATTGATCTTTTTTTCTTCTGAATCTCTTTGCCTCTGTCCAGGAAGGAACGGCCCATTTCCATGGGTATATTTCAACTTCCTGGGACTGATGGTATGACACCTGAACTCCAGAGGGAACCTGTAGACACCCCCTCTGAGCCATGGAGATTCAACAACCTCAGTCATCCACGATCCAACACTAGCCTTAAGGTGTGACAAACTCACTCTCTTAACTTTAAATAAAAGAGACTTATTGCTCATTATTCTTGTGAATCGTAAAGTCAGTGTTTGGAGCTGGCTCATAGAGCTTCCCACGGATGAGACTGGTGACATCATCCCCAGTTCACTTTAAAAAGGTTGTGGAAACAAAATGGGAACACGTTGTGCCAGAAAACACCACAGAGAGAGTACATTTCTACTGGAAGAAAGGATGGTTCATTCAGTGTGTTCAGAATTGTTAGCAGCTTGAGTGTGTAAGACTGGATGGCTTGGAGCCCAGCTAGCAGAGGAAGTGGTAGCATTCGAGGGGCCTGCCGACAACCTCAGAGAAGGGAGGGAAGGACAGCATGTCTTCACATTGTTGCTTTTGGAAACCATGCTGCGAGCAAGCCTCCAGCATGAATTTTAATCGCTAACCAATAAGTAGTCATTTGCTGTACACTAGAGGGACAGATGGAAGTTCTAAGATGTGAAGTGGTTTTGTTTTTGGTACGATCATTTTTAATCGTTTTTTTATATATAAATGGCAGCCAAGATGCATGATAATTCTTGACTTCCTTTAAGAGCTGGGCAATTTATACAGTACATATTGTTATGAAACATGGGGTTAGGTTAATTGGTTACTCTAAATTGCCCGTAGGTGTGAATGTGAGTGTGGATGGTTGTTTGTCTCTATATGTCAGCCCTGCGATGAACTGGCAACTTGTCCAGGGTGTACCCTACCTTCGCCCAAAGATGCTGAGCCTATCACCTTGTTTGTATTTTGTCAAAGTTCCAATAGTCATTCCATTTATTGCAGTGTCCGTATCAAGTCTGTCGATAAAATTGATATTTGTTTTTGATCATTTTCCATTCCTTGCATTTATGAAGAGTGTATAAGAGTGTGCAAAGTGCAATGTTCCTGAGATTTATAAATTAATAGTAAATAAGTACTGTATATATGAAGGTTACATACCCAATAGTGGGGAATTCTATATATATAAACAGTTGGACATGTGCATTATCAGGGTTTTTTTTTACCCCTAAAGCGGTGTACGGATTAAGTCCTAAATCAGTGGAGTGGGTGGTGTTGGGAGGTGCTGGGAGGGGTGGGAGCTGTGGTGTTGTGCAGTCTGATGGCAGATGGGATGAAGGAGCCACCCAAGCGCTTTGAGGCCCGTGGCTGGATGAGTCTGTAGCTAAATGTACTGAGTTTCCGCAGCTTGGCGTATAAAGGATGAGAGGGATTGTCCATGATAGCCTTCAGCTTTCCTCTCATCCTCCTCTCAGTCACTACCTCCACACTGTCCAGTTCCATCCCCACCACGGAGCTGGCTTTCCTCACAAGCTTGTTCAGTTTGTTTGCACCACCGCTCCCGATGTCACCTCCCCAACACACAGCATCAAAGAAGATGACACTGGCCACTACAGAATGGTAGAACATCCTTAGCAGCCCTTTGTCTTTCTTATTCTACCTCTTCTAAAAGTACACACATGCCAGATAACCAGACACCATCATTTCAGACCCATTTCTTGACATCTTCCACAGATTGATTTCTTACCCCCTTACCGTGTGAAGAGGCATGTGTTAATGCTTTTTGGAGGGTTTAGGGGGAGGCATTTTTGGAGTAGCAGCAGAGGGAAGCTTTTCCCCTGTTGGCCACCTGGTGCTACTATAGCAACAAGAGAGTGACACCAGCTTGCAGACATGAAATGTGAAGAAGATACTCCCATCAGTGCAGAGAAACCAAATTAGGAATACATTAGAAAGAAAAGAACGGAATCTACATTTATTCTTTGAATAGTATTGATAGTATAAATCCAATGTCTGTGGAAGCTTTAACATCTGTAATTTAAGTCTTGCCCCATTGCCTGTTTTGAAGGTCACCCAGGGAGCTGTATGGATGCTTTGTTGTGTGTCCTGATTGATTCCTTTCCATCAGGCACTATACTATTAATAGAGATAAAACCACTGGTATTAATAGATCCAAACAACACAGGGTTAGGAATATTCTTCTTGCTTCTAATAGCTGATGAAACGGAGTGTGATTGTTGTGAATCTACTTCGTTTTCATTCAGCTCCACAAAAAGGATTTGCCAACTACGTCATATTGTGTACCAGAAGAAACCATAAATACTGCTCACTTACTACTCCATGGTTCACTCTCACTGCTTAGTTTTTTTGTCTTGGACACATTCAGATCAGTTTTGACTGGATATCTGTTTTTCTTTGTAACATTTATAGCTGTACATGTACATTTTATTGACTAGTGAGGTCTTCAATATTTATTAGGCTGAAGAACAGTTTTGCCCAAGCAGAGCAGAAGATGAGTGTTCGCAGGACAATATGCTCAAACAGAAGGCTGATAAGGACAAGGTAGACATGTCTGCCCATCATGGAGAAACGAACCACTACATTTACTAAATGTACCTATTGTAGTGCTAATAACTATGTTGCAGAGTTTGTTGTAGTGTGATTATTTCTGTTAACATTACACGTCATATCTAATGGACACTGCATGATGCTTGCCGGTTTCCTATTAATGTGTTCAGCTGCCCTGAAGATTGATTGATCGACTGTTGTCAGAGCAGACTGGTCATAGTAGGAAGAGTATTTGTCTATCTGATAACATTAACACTGCATCCAGTGGCTAACTAGGACAATTAATGCATTTGAGCCTAAATATGTTCACTTTCAGATTACTAATGGAATGTGTGGGCAGAGTTTCAAAAATCATAACTCAAGGTCCTCTTAATATCTTATTCCTGACCTTCCAAGTAAGTTTTGACATTTGAATTTGAAGTATTGAAATTCAGTCATGGTTGAAGCTGCTAGGATAAACTACAGTTTATAATGATAATATCTTCAGAGTGTGTGTCTCTCTCTTTATCTAGTTGACTTTGTGAATTGAGTTATGATATTTTGATATTTTTGTTTTAAAGACACTTTTTTTGACAAATTTGGTATAATAAAATATTCATCTTTTATTTTCCATGTCATCCCCTGACTCTCCTCTTTCCCCCTTTTGATTTATCTTAAGGATGAATTGTGCAGTGCAAACCGTGGAGGCTCCAAGTCCAGCACTCCAACTAACCAGGGAGGTTTGTCCAGAAGTGGAACTCCTCAGTCTTCACAATCCAAATCCAACAACCCCATGTCCTCTCAGGGCGGTACCTCTAAATCAAACGCATACAGTGCTAACACTCAGTCCAGCACTCCACTCTCACCTCATGATGGAGTGTCTGCTGGAATGATTGCTTTGTCCACTGGGTCCAGCTCTTCCCCATCCCTTTCCTCTGCTGCTTCCGATGTCACCATGGAGTCTGTGGGCACGCCTATGCAGGACCAGGAAGGTTCGGACGGACTCAAAAAGAACCTAGACCGGACCGATGACAAACCTGAGAGCACTAAGAATATTGCAACAGTGCAAGAAGTAGAGCAGGCTCTGCTTGGTCCTAATGCATGTACACCCGTCAAAGATGATGGTCTGTGGCTGAAGTTAATTAATTTTAACACTGGGCACTTAAAGCTGAACTACCTGCTTTTTTGTAACTGACTTGCTCATTTCTTGCTGGTTGTACTAGATGACGCAGGAAACCTTAAGAAGTCTGAGGTCCAGGCCATTATAGAGTCCACCCCTGAGCTGGACATGGACCTCGATGGCTGCATAGGAACAAGGTAGAGGACTGATGAGTAGATGATTCATCATTATTACCTGAAAATAAGCATAATTTTAGGAGAGGATGATTAATTACTAGAAAATTTGCAAAATTTTAGGTGATGCTGGTTGAATGAAAAGGAGATGGCAGCAGTAATAACAGTGAAATTATGAATCACCTATTGTGTGCCAAATTCAAATGGTTGTGATTAACCAGGTTTGTGGAACTGTAAAAGTAGTCAAAGATTGAACTGTCCCATCCAGAAAAGATTTTTTTGGAGTGAGTACTGATGAAGATTTTAACAAAATTCCTAGTAGGCTTCTCCACCCATTTTCAATTGAGTCCATTGTAAGCAGCAACTAACATCTTTGCTTTTAAAATAGGACATGGACTGTATGACATTTGAAATGTTGCTGTGGGTATGCTGTGTCCACATATTTGTGTGATTTTCCAAAACCATTGTACATACTGTTTCACAAGCCTGCCGCATGAAATGAGAGAGTATGCAATGAGTTTAATTTCCCAAGATGTTTTGGTTAAAAAAAAAAAAAACATCTTGGGAAATTAAACTCATTGCATACTCTCTCATTTCATGCGGCAGGCTTGTGAAACAAGAGAAAATGCATTAATTGGGGACTGCAATTGGCCGTTGATAAATCCTATCTAAGTGGGCTAGTAACCATGTAAAATGAAGCAACAGTGCAAAATGTTATTTATTCTATCATTTTTTGGAAACAGAAAAGCTTTACGACAAAAATAGGTCAGTACTACAATGCAGTAATATCAGGCAGTACTTGGTAAGAGTTTGTTTTCCTTATGGGATTTACAGACAAATGAAAAAACTAGTGTTAACAAATTCTATTCGAAATCCAGTTTGCATCAATTAGCATCAAAGTCTAAACGGTAAATAATCTTGGTGAGAAAATACTCCTCCTTCAGCCTGATGTCACTTTGTCCCTCCCTCCCCTTTACTCCCATTTCCACCATCTACTTTATGTGTCTTCCCAGCACACCAACTAAAGGTGGGATAGAGAATCTAGCGTTTGACCGCAACACAGACTCTCTGTTTGAGGAGCTGTCGTCTGCAGGAAACGACCTGATAGGAGACATGGATGAGGGAGCCGACCTGCTGGGTAAGAGGGCTCACTCTCTCATGATGTGATATTTTAATTTCATCACAGTCTCTACGTTTAAATTTTCTTTTCCTGCTATTTCCCTCCCTCTGAATTGCTTTTTTTCCTTTGGTTGCCGGGCATTTTCGTCCTTACAGATGAGTTTTCTGGTGTGTGTCAGTAAACTCCCCTCATATCCCTTTGCCAACTTTTTATCTTTAACATTTACGTATTTCCCTGTGTGCTCCATTTCAATTGTGAGTTCAGTCTGTGACTCCCATAATGATATTAAGAATAGATCAAAATGGTGCTACTGTGTTTGGGGTGACAGTAATATTATAGTCATATGAAGTGTTCACATTAGACCCATGATAAGCCTCTTTCATCATCTCTTGCATGACTCTCAGACTACAACTTTCTAGGTAAGACTGATGTATAGGATGGAACGCTATTGTTAAATTTTTAACTTTCACAATGAAGAAAATGATAAGATGAAACATTTTTCTTCAGGTATGGGTCGGGAAGTTGAACATCTTATCCATGAGAACACCCAGCTGCTTGAGACCAAGTCAGTATTTATCATACAACCTGTATACAAGAGTTTTGCAATGTAAAGACCTATAGATACTCACCCGCCACTTTATTAGGTACACCTGTTCAACTGCTCATTAAGGCAAATATCTAATTAGCCAATCACATGGCAGCAACTCAATGCATTTAGTCATATAGACAGACTACATAGTCTGTCATATAGTCAAGACTACTTGCTGAAGAAAGGTGATATAAGTGCCTTGGAACATGGCGTGGTTGTTGGGACAAGACAGGCTGGTCTGAGTATTACGCTCAACCATCTCTAGGGTTTACAGAGAATGGTCAGAAAAAGAGAAAATATCCAGTGAGCGGCAGTTCTCTGGGCAAAAATGACTTGTCGATGCCAGAGGTCAGAGGAGAATGGCCAGACTGCTTCAAGCTGATAGAAAGGCAACAGTAACTCAGTGGGAGTGGGATGGGAGATTTGCGTCATGTATGTGCAGCCGACAAATCTACAGCAACTATCATGTAGCTAGGGACCAAAATCTCTATAGAATGTTTCCAGCACCTTGTTAAATCTATGCCACGAAGAATTAAGGCATTTCTGAAGGCAAAAAGGGGTCCAACGCAGTGCTAGCAAGGTTCACCTAATAAAGTGGCCCGTGAGGACATATAGTACCTTAGGACTGAAGGAACTGCAATAATACATTTCAGGTCCGCTATTTATGTACTTACAACATTTATTCATTCATTCACTCAGTTATTGATTTAATATAAGTAATGAGCTAAAATGAGCTTTTTTGTCTCCAGAAATGCTTTGAACGTGGTGAAAAATGACCTGATAGCACGCATTGATGAGCTGTCCTGTGAAAAGGACGGCCTTCAAGGTGAGCTGGATGCCATCACTCAGGCCAAGACCAAACTGGAAGAGAAGAACAAAGAATTAGAAGAAGAACTGAAAAAGTGAGCTGTTTTTCTTTTTTCTTTACTTTGTTTTTTTTTTTTTTAAATGCCCACCAGTCTCCATATTGCTTTTAAGCAGTAGAGGATGGTTGCTAGACTTTGTGTACTCAATTGCAGGGTTCGGGCAGAGCTTGCGGACGCCAAACAAAAGGCCAAAAATGACAACGAGGATGATGTAAGTCCTTGATATTTGGTTTGTACGACTTTATCTCAATATAACCATTTTTATAGTAGGTATTGTTCTATTAAAATGCCTTATAGTTGTAATGCAATTTAAATAAATGGCAAATATTAGCAGCATTCCAGTATTGTCAGTATATCTATTGGTTCAGTGCTGGTATTGTGCCTGCAGAGTGATGTGCCCACAGCTCAGAGGAAGCGCTTCACTAGGGTGGAGATGGCCAGAGTCCTGATGGAGAGAAACCAGTATAAGGAGAGGCTGATGGAGCTGCAGGAGGCTATCAAATGGACAGAGATGATCAGGTATGACAAGAGGCACTAGGCAATGTGTAGTAGGGTTTTCTAATAAATATTTTGCATCAACAAGACCCACCATGCACCAAGTGACAGTTATCCCCATTATAAAAAATAAACATTTTTCCTTGTACCTGTACTGCTATTTAGGCATCTGGGTTGTTTTGGTGTGAGCTGTAGAGGTTTGGGAATGACTGCCCTCTCTAACAGAACTAGGTGGCACTTTTACTTCCTCAAACGCCAGCAAAAACCCAGCAACATGGGATCAACTCAACAACATCTTTCCAGAAATCATGACCTTGTTGTGAGCACTTTCTTGAAGGAATTTTTTTCTTTCCACTAAACTACAATGTGTCACTGCAAAAAAAGAACGGTACACATATTGAGGGCCCTCAATAGGGGTAATTTTGAGACAGGGCATGATGTGTAACCATTAATGCCGTATTCCTCGGCTAGGCTTTAATGTTAGCCTAATTATGTTACTTTGCTAGCCTGAGTAATTTCAAACTCCCTGGTCCATGGTTTTACAAAAAGAAAATTGTTCCTACATAAAACTGCTCACAAGAAAATCTGTGAATGATCTTGGATAACCAGATTATGCCAGATTCTGAGTTCTGGAAAGAGACATTATTGAGACAAGTGAGGTGCCATGTAGTTCAGGTAAGAGGAAAAATATTAAGATTTGAGTTTGGGTTTGACTGCCCTTCTGATGGGAAGGGATCATTTAGATAATATATCTTGGTAATGGTGTATCTGCTTCCATAAAACCATCTGTGGTCAAGTATAAATAGTGCAGACACCATAATGCAAAGATAATATTAACCAGCGGCAACCAAAATGTCTGTCTGACATCTTACACAACACCGTGAATTGGCTACAGCTGAATAAATTAGCATTTTTTTCCTGCTTCATTTCCCTAATTACTTTCTATAACGGTGAATGCTCCTGCACATGGTGCCACACACAAATGAAGCATACAAAAAAAGGGAAATACAAATCTGTAATGTGTCTGAGTGTGGTTTGAAGTTTCGAGTTGAATTGGAAGGACTGACTATAAAATCCAGCTTAAGCATTCAGTTTAATTCAGAGTGATTTTTTTTTTTTTTCTTTTCTCTCAGGGCTTCAAAGGAGAACCCAGCTCTTCCCGAGAAGAAGAAATCCAGCCTCTGGCAGTTGTAAGCTCCTCTTTTCTCTTCAATTGAACTCTTAGATACCAGCAGCGTTACAACTGTGCAATATTTATGCATTTAATTTTGCTTTTCTTTTGTATTCCATGTTGTATGGTTGTCCTCTCCAGGATGTAGGTAAATCGTTGACATGCTAACAAATAGCAACTATCTTGACTTTTCATCTTGACAACAAACTGAACAAAGAAATGTGAGCGCGGAGGCAGAGGCTCCGATCTTCAGTCTGAGCTGCAATTTTGTCACAGTTGTCTTTAATTTTTTATTGAAATTTAAACAAGTGTGGCAGAAGCTTTTCAGGGAACTGAATTTGGAGAAAGCACTTGTTTGCTCACAGAGAAACTAAATCTAACAATGTCGACGTGGCTGTCCTTTGTTCGTTGTCATGAGGAATGAGTTTGGTTACAGGGCAAATACTTCACAAATGCTTGACAGCACTGTATATTTGAAGGTAGGACACTGGTGAAAGTTCTCAATAACAGGGTTCGGGATAGCTATGCGTGTAAAAGAAGCAAATCTGATAAGTGCACCATCTCTCCTGCCCTGTTTCTGTGCGTCCCCCTTTATTCTGCCTTATGTTGTGATGTCTGTGTGCAGGAGGTGTGTTGGGAGGGTCCATATAGAAATCCATATAGGGAGGGAAGGCAGGAATCGGGGGAGTGTGTTTGTCGGAGCAAGAATGCTCATAGACTTCCCAGAGTCAGGTTATTTGTCTTTATCTGAAATTTTGGTGCAAGTTTGTGAGTTTTAGAGGTAACAGCTGTAGAGATACCTGCCTTCTTTCCAATATAATGGAGCTACATGGCTCCTAGCATGAAAACCTCAACTTTCTCTTTTCTGAAATCTTGACCCGGTTTCTCAATATTCTAAATTATTGACATACTGGTGGTCAATGTGTTGCCAATTCCTCCCACAGAATAAGCGTGAAGCCAAAATATATGGGATATGACTGCTTTTGATGTAATTTAGAGCCAGAGTCTGGGTAGGGACTGGGCTGCAAGTTTCTGCTCATACACCACCCTGCCCAATCATAAGCAGAGCTCAGCTATCAATCATAACATTACACCCTGGTTTTCTAGAATTAAATGCCTAATAATTTTCCAGAAAAATAGAAATAATATAGAATTATTATAAGAGAGATACCATACTGTCATGTTGACAACATGACGTGTCTCCTGGCATGCTGCTGTCTTTGACACAGGTGTTTTTTGTGGCAGGGATGTCAAGGATTTTTCGTGAATATTCCCTTGCAGTCAAAAGAATACAGTCTATGTTTCATACCACAGACCTTGTTGTAATCAATGTAACTGTTTAACTAACTTTTATTTTAATATGATTTTGCATAAGGAAGTGTGTATCTACTCATGGATAAGATGAGATACCTTACAACTTATCCAATAAATGTAGATGGATAACTAGCACTGTAGCAAAGCTATGAGGAATAACATGTATTTTTGGATTTAGGGGAATGTCCCTGCAAATTAAAAACTAATAGTATCAGGTATAAAAAGCTTATATGAAATCAGGTTAGGGGTAATGTGATAAATGCAATAGATGGGGGGGCGCTGTTGTGTTCATTGTTGTTTACTAATGTCCTAGTCAGTGTTCAGTATTAACCCTGCACTCTAGCATTGTGAGAGGACAGCTGCTCTGACGCTTTGCTTTTTGGGCGATGGGTTTATGTCTTCTTGGCAAACTACAATAAGATAGTTACGTGTATGAAAGCTAGCATGGCGCATTGGCGTGAGAACAACACCTTTTTTTTTTTTTTTTACCCTTACATGTTGAACCCCGCCTCTGTCGCTGGAACTGCTGCTTGTGTCCATCCCTTCTATATGTTTGTGTCTGTGTTTCTTTCTATTGTCCCCACTTCCCCGCCCTTACGCTTCCAGTTTTAGCCGTCTGTTCAGCTCATCGGGTGGGGCAGCCAAAAAGCCGGCAGTGGAGGCCCCGGTGAATGTCAAATACAACGCGCCCACCTCCCAGATTCAGCCGTCCGTCAAGAAGAGGAGCAGCGCCCTGCAGCAGCTGCCCAGCGACAAGAGCAAAGCCTTTGATTTCCTCAATGAGGAGTGAGTCGGTGAAAACCAGACTATTAAAAAGGGTTTTAACACAAATCAAAACCAATTCAGAGAGAAGCTTTCAGTCTGTGTGTCTGTCATAAACTGATCAGCAAGTAAAACTGTATGCTAGCTAGCTAGCTGTAGTCCAGCCCATACTTCAGTAAATCATCTGGTAACCGTGGTTACACATCAGTACGGAAGTGCAGCTATTTCCACTGATACATGAGAGCTGTGTTGAGTTTGTATCCTGCTTTCGGACACTTAGTATAATATGAAATGCTTCTTTCCAATCCATAATGTGTCTGTTTGTTCCTGTTCATGTATTATATAAATTCACTCCCAAACTAATTAGCTATTTGTTTGTGGTCTTATCCACAAATCAACATGACGTACTGCCAATCAAGTTTGATCTCCCCAAGTGGGTCCATTTAGCTTAACTTTTATTCATAACCCTCTTTAAGTACAAAGTGTATGAACAAAATGTTCTGCACTACATTAAAGGAGCTGCTAAAAAAGCGTACTCGATGTTTCAGTATTTTGGTATATACCTCTGTCATTGAGCTGCTGTTCTGTCCCGCAGAGCACCAGCTGAGGGTACGGTGTCTCGACGAGAACAGAAGAGGGCTCAGTACCAGCAGGTTAAAGCCCACGTCCAGAAGGAGGATGGCAGAGTGCAGGCTTATGGCTGGAGTCTGCCAAAGAAATACAAAGTGAGGAGAGGAGTGATCTGTTCCTCCTCAAGAAGGCAGCAGAATTACTGTACAGGAAGTTTAAAATAAATAAATGTAATGGTGCTGTTTTTAACAATTTTCAGGCCAATGGTGGTCAGGCTGAGAATAAAATGAAAAATCTACCTGTTCCTGTCTTCCTCAGACCACTGGATGAGAAGGATGCTTCTATGAAGGTATTTCCTCGAGTTTTTTTCTGTTTAATCTGTATACGTATAGCTTTTCATGTGTTTTGTCCAAGTAGCGTGATGCAGATGTGTCAGTACATTACATTCAAATCTCATTGACGGGGTCTTTAGCTGTGGTGTGCTGCTGGTGTGAATCTCTCTGGAGGGAAGACCAGAGACGGAGGTTCCATCGTTGGAGCCAGCGTGTTTTACAGTGATGTGCCTGGACCAGAGAGCCCGAAAAAGAAAACAGGTTCTCAGAGCAGCCTGGATAAACTGGATCAGGAACTCAAGGTCCTATGAGAACACATTACGATGTTAAGAATAATCACATGGTCCTTGTAGCTATAAGAGGCTCACTCTAAATCCGCTGTTTTAGTGTTTGGTGTCTTCTTTTGTGTGCAGGATCAGCAGAAAGAGCTGCAGCAGCAGGAAGAGTTGTCGTCACTGGTTTGGATCTGCACCAGCACCAAGTCTACCACTAAAGCTGTCGTCATGGACGCCAACCAGCCTGGAAACATCCTGGAAAGCTTCTTTGTGTGTAACTCCCACGTCTTGTGCATCGCCAGTGTACCAGGTCAGCACAGGACCATTAAGATAGATAGATATATAGAGAGTGGATTCATTACTCTTTTTACATTAAGTGGCTTATAGAGGAAAGTTTTCTTATTCCTGTGAATATTTGTATAATTTTCTTTAGGTGCAAGGGAGACAGACTACCCAGCTGGTGAAGAAGTAGCTCCAAGCACTGAGACGGGACCTGCAGGGAATGGGGCCTCCCAGTCAACCAATAGTTGCTCAGCAGGCAGCGACGGCGTTCTAGGAGGCATCACTTTTGTTGGATGTGAAGCTGAGGGAGCATCAGCTGTACCTCAGACAGGAGTCAGTCCAGGAAAAGACGTGGAAACTGGTTAGTGATGTTTACTGTTTTATCCCCTCCCCAGGTGACTTTAGAATTTTAGCATGTAGCCTATTTTAAATTATCAAAACAGCAGGTTACTGAATCACAGCAGCCACTGTAGCATAAAAACAAAATTTGTAGTCATGCAAGGGTAAACATCAAAATAAATACTTTAGAGTACTAAAGTATTTACTTAAATATTAATTTTCGTATCAAGCGATGTATGAAATAACAAAAATCAAACACAGGCATCCCCCCAAATCTTTTATTCAATGTTTTTATGACTGGAATTATTAGTACTACTAACATTAGTATTTTTTTTTAATTTCCTGATTAGTGTTATTACTGTATACTGTTAACTAAACAGTTATGTAATTTTTTGCATTCTTTGCTTGTTTTTTTAATATAATATACATTTGTGCAAATAAATGGGGCTGGGGGGAAACAAAATTACAGTGTGTAAATGTATGAGTTACCTTAAAGGGTGCGTACTTTTCTAATGATCCTTTGAGACTCAATGCAACAACAGCTCAGCTGCGGTCTGTACACTGTTACATATAAATAAAAAGCATATTTGTTGTCTCAGTTTGTTAAGAGATGATCCTCTGTGCAGATTCCAAACCAGCTGAGGAAGCTACCGAGGCGACAGAGGCCAGTGCAGAGCCTGACCAGAGACGAAGCGAGAGGGGAGCCTACACCGAACACATCTTCACTGATCCATTGGGAGCTCAGCACACAGCGGAGGCTCTCAGCAGCTACTCTCTGAGGTAATATCAAGACGGCCATTACCCAACACAGCATTATTACACTTGAGTCCACCCAGTTGTTTATCAGAACAACCATAAACAAACTGACCATCTAGCATCAACAGATCACTTTAAGCCCATTTACCGTTGTAATAAAATCTATGAACATATTTGGTTTTGTTCTTTTTATTACATTCCATTAAACAGCCAAGTTAAGCATCGTTGGTAGACTGTATGTAGATGCTGGAGCACTGCATCAGACTCGCAACTACAAATCACTTCCTTTTTGTTAGCTTAAATTTGTCTGTGTATTGGGACAACAGATGTAAAATAATTCACTCAGATGGGTTGGAAGTATTAAATACACTGATGTGCAGGGACAGCGACTTGTTGAAGGACGGAGTGAGTGCAAGTGTCACTGCAGACGATCAAGACCTGATGAGAGAAGAGGCTCATAAAATGAGCAGTGTTCTGCCCACAATGTGGATGGGAGCACAGAATGGATGGTGAGTCTGGACTTTTAACACTTCCTGTTAGTACAGTATATATAGTTAGATCTGAAGAAATCCGATGATTGAATGTGTGGTTCTAGTGTGTACGTCCACTCCTCTGTGGCTCAGTGGAAGAGGTGTCTCCACTCCATCAAGCTGAAGGACTCTGTGCTCGGAATAGTGTAAGTACACTGATTTCACTTTCTTCTTTCTATTGTTTGAACATGGTATTTGAAAACATGATTCTTGCCTACAGACATGTGAAAGGGCGTGTACTGGTGGGCCTTTCTGACGGCACTTTAGCCATTTTCCACAGAGGAGTTGGTGAGGCACCGGGGTTTTTTTTTTTTTTTTTTTTTTTTAAAAACTTGAATATACCTGACATTGGGATTTGTCTCTAAATATGGACACTGACTTCCTTTGTTTGTGCCAGATGGACAGTGGGACCTGACAAACTACCATCTTTTAGACTTGGGGAGAATGCACCACTCCATCCGCTGCATGACTGTAGTTCATGACAAGATGTGGTGCGGCTACAGAAACAAAATCTATGTGGTGCAGCCCAACGCCATGAAGATAGAGGTAAGATGGCCAAACACTATCAATATCTTTGAAATGAACTGAACCTGCCTGCTGCTGCCGAATGAGACCGAATCTGTATCTGGGGAAAAAAAACAAAACAAACCAGGATCTGAGTAGACCAGCAGAGAATATGTACATTTAATATATATTTTGTAACAGGCAGTAAATTGGAGGTTTTGCTATTGATTATTTTTGCGACTAATTTATTTTGTCCATAAAATGTCAATGAAGTAAAATCATCCTCTAATTGCAATTCCTTAGAGTCCAAAGTGGCGTTCCAAAGTCGCATCTTCTGTCCAACCAACAGTCTAAAACCAAAAGACTCTTCATTATCTTAAATGACAACAAAAAGCAAATGATTGCATGTAAACTAATTTGCAATTAGTAATTTTCGTTAAGTCGGTAAATTGTGGCAGATCTACAGAATTTTAGTGGCAGCAACACCATAACATTGTAAAATAATAATTTATCCTCTGAAGGAGTTAGTGTGTCAGCCTCACCTTTTCCTTGCATCAAGTTCTAATACAGAATGGATTTTTGCACAGGTGCAGTCTTCCTGCTTTAAAGAGGAGAATTTGTCTGTTGTCACAACAAACTTTTCATGTTTCCACATTACACACGCTACATTCTGAACAAGACAGAGGATTGTCTTATTAAATAACACCTGAAAAAAAAAAAAAAATAATACAACACCTTTCTTAATTTTTAAGTGTCTGCTCAATCCTGACTCAGACACTTGACTTGCCAGGTCTTAACTATAGAACAGCAGTGAAATAAAAAACATTCCAAATGGTTCTTCTCCCTTTTCTATTTACCTCGAAAGAAATGTTTCTTCAGATTTTTTATATTAATGTCTTTTCTGCATGTTCTCCCCTCCTCTGCAGAAGTCATTTGATGCCCACCCTCGTAAAGACAGCCAGGTACGTCAGCTGGCTTGGGAAGGCGATGGTATCTGGGTATCCATCAGGCTGGACTCAACGCTCAGGCTGTTCCACGCTCACACCTTCCAGCACCTGCAGGATGTCGACATCGAGCCCTACGTCAGCAAGATGCTGGGTCAGTCCAAGATTTCCACAAGTCTCCATCCTGCACCAAACTGAACTTGAACACTTTTCAGGGGATAACAGATTTAGTTTTGATTGTGTTTCTCCTACTTTTTTGTCCAGGTACGGGGAAACTGGGCTTCTCCTTTGTAAGGATCACAGCTCTTATGGTGTCATGTAATTGTCTGTGGATTGGCACTGGAAATGGTGTCATCATCTCCATCCCTCTGACAGAGAGTGAGTTTAGCTGATACATTTTATTTCCATGTACCTCTGCTTTGCACAATTTGTAATTTCACCCATATCTCCCCATGTGAGTATTTTGATTTGCCTCCTTCTTTCTGTCTCTCACACGCCCTCTGCCCATCAGCAGCCAACAAGGTAACCAAGGCAGCAGGTCACAAACCAGGAAGTGTAGTCCGAGTCTACGGTGATGACAGCAGTGACAAAGTGACAGCTGGGACGTTTGTGCCGTACTGCTCCATGGCTCACGCTCAGCTGTCTTTCCACGGTCACAGAGACGCTGTGAAGTTCTTCACCGCTGTCCCAGGTAAACCAACAAGGCTGCATGCTTCATTTATTTAACATTTTTAAAATGTTATTCCTCAACTCTGCTGTTTGGATGTACCATATTTCCCTTTATTTCATATTTTTTCTATTTAAAAAATTTTAGAGAAAAGTTGAAAAATGGCTTATTTGCTGCTTCCATAAAGTTATTTTTATCCATTAGCAAATGAGAGTGCACCATCAGCAAGCCTCTGTATGTATATACATGTTTGCATCTTGTATCAACAGATAAAGATGCATTGAGAGAAGAGATTTTAGAGATCTTATTAAAAACAGTCAGTCTTATTAAAAAGCACTGTTGCACTGTTAGAATGTGGGTACTATAGAAACACAATCTGAACTTGTTTTTTGTTGTTTACAGCTTGTGGCTCTGTGCTTTCAGGTCATGCAGCTCCATCTGCATCTTGTGGAGGAGAGGCAGCAGGTGACAAGGCGACAGATGCAGCTTCTCGGGAAGTAAACAAGTCGATGTTGGTGATGAGCGGAGGAGAAGGCTACATTGACTTCAGGATGGGTGAGTTTGCTGCATGCATGGTCGGAACATCAGTGTAAAAATCATCGCTAAAGAGAGAGAGAAATGTGACGTCTCTCCCTGTGTCTCTGCTTATGTTCAGGTGACGAGGAAGGTGAGACGGAGGAGGGCGAAGACGCCCCTATGAAACTGCAGCCGTTCCTGGCTAAAGCTGAGCGCAGCCACCTCATCGTGTGGCAGCTCATGGACAGCGAGGACTAAATGTTTGCCTTTGTTCTCAACTGCGGAGGAAGAGTTTCAGGTGGATGACTCCCCTCTGTAGGATTCAGTCAGCACTTTTTTCTTCCTCAGACCTGAACAATAAGAGCGAAACAAGCAAAACTGCTCTGCGTGCTCCCTCAGAGGTAACCTGGACTGGAATAGTGCAATCAGCGCAACACAAGCTGCATGTTATTGTTTTATTGTTGTTTCCTCTTATTTGTTAATTTTTTTATTTACAGATTTGATTTCAATTTGTTGTAATGCCTTTCCTCTTTTAATATGAGGTTAATTGAGGTTAAGTTGTTGGATACAGAAGCTTTTGTTTGTTATATTTGCGCAGCAAATACAATGAATTTTCCTCCTGACATTACCAGGTTCACTTCCCTCAGAAGAGTTATTGTGTGCCTGTGCTCGACTCAGCCTGATGCTAAATTAGTTGAACAATGCAGAAACTAATCACCTGTGAGTTTTGCCCAGAAATAATCTCAGACTGGAGCAATCATAATAATCATTATCACACATCGGAGTTTGAGTTTTTCATCCTTTGAGAACTCTGCTTTTGATTGTATGCAAGACGGCTTTAAATGATCACCCCATGTCTCTAAGTCAGCAATGCAGTTCATTAGATTCAGGTGGTTAAGAGTAGAGGTTGGCATTGTATTTATTTTTACATTTAAGACAATATTGATAGCCCCAGTTTATGAATTTTCTCCACTTACTACCCTTACATTCCAGTTACAGAGGTAAGCAATCAGATTTTTTTGAACAATAGATACCTGCAATGTTTTGGTAGACCCACACTTACATAAATAACACTGTTCTGCATATATTACTAAAAGCCTTGAAGATTTTTCGAACCATCTATAAATCTGCTTTAACCACTGTCCAGTTCTTGACCTGCTCAATGACCTCCTGCTTTTTAGTCATGCATGGCTCCGTGGGAGGTCCTGAATGCCGCTCAGTCCAGACTGAAATGTCTCAACAACTAAACACAAATTTGATTAAAGGGCTTTTAGAAACAGTGTGGTGTGAGCTCTTGTAATTAATGGCTTTCAGAGCACAGTGGTGCTGTGTCTACTGTGTCTGAAAGCTTAAGACAACCTATCTGAACTTGTGACTTTCTGCTCTAGTACCATCATCAGGTCTAAAATTTATTTGCATTTTCACTGTGAGCATGTAATTAGACTGCATCATCATCTGCAGGTATTTATTATTATTTAAACATTATCTGGCGAACTCTGTGACTTGAATATAATGGTAACACATCAGTGGCACTAACTGGAGCCCAACTAACTCACTGACAATTCTATTCACAAAACCTGTAATTATGAAATGAAAAGCAGCAGCTGCTGCTACACAACCATTCACTGCAACCCAATCTTCCCTTTTTTGGCTTCATTTAGGTGACAATGTTGAAATTAAATCCAATATGAGGTTTTGTCAGCTCCAGCTTCAAGACATTTTAAAAATATATCTTAGATACCAGTGCTGGGAAGGACTAACATGCTGGCTTTTCAAGTGTGACAAAGTATTTAATCTTGAAAGAATGTTATGTTTGCTACCAAAGGATAAAGACTTTGAGATTTAAATAATGCAAGTGCGCCTTTGAGCAGCATGTGAGTCTGCCTCCATGTTGATAACATGCACATTTTTTTCTAAGAGAAACCCTGATGTATGTATCGATGAGATATATTTTTAGACTTTCATATAAAGAGAATGAACTATTTTCAAGGTGTGAGAGATGAGAGCGTAACCCCCCTCTTTACCCCTATCTGGATATTTACACACTGACATTTTTGGCTTGACTGCACTGCTGTGCCCCATTTGTACAAAATAATGATGTCTTTCTTGCCCTCCTGATGGATCATTTAAGGAAATGTTTTAAATCTATTTTTATGAACTTTTTTTTTTAAAATATCTTTTAGACTACTCTCCAAATACAGTGCACAAAATGTTGATTTGGGTGTACTAAGAGACTGTTTCTGGGCTTTCTTCCAGTACACTGCACTGGTGTGTTCTGTTGTGTCTTCTTTGTATTGAATAGTATCAGTCCTCACTATGAGGATGTGTGTGTATGAGAAATGATAGCCATTGCAGTATTTATTTACAATGATTGAGCATTTGCAATCCAGAATGTATCTTTGTACATTGAATATATATGATTATATATGTATGAAACAGAAAAAGGCTTGATTTTATTGTTGGGATAAGTTATCATATACATTTGTTTTGTAGGTGTCAACCACAGCTATGCACTCTGTCTGTTAGGGGTGAAGGGTGGGGTGGGCTTCAGACCCTTACACAATCAATTGTCAGTTCCGACGCAAGAAAAAAAAGGAGCAGGTAGCATCATCCCACCACAGCATGACAGAGTTGCCCTCTTCCGTAGGCCTGCATCCCCCCTTATCTTAGCCTTACTTATTTTTAACAGCTGATTAAAACAACTTTTGTCCCTTTGTGAAATTTCTTGTCTATTCAAAATGGTTGACAGGAGAATTTTTGAAATGCACTTAAGGGCTGGAGTTTCTCTGTCTTTGACTTCGACCTTGCATCGTCAACTCACATCAAACCGTGGAAAAAAAAAACAAACATCTGGGTGCTAACAAAGTCATGTTTTATATAGCAAATTTACCAACTAAATTAGACTTACCTCAAACTGTTCCTCTTTAATGCTGATCTGTCTGTCAAATCCTGTCAGATTATTCTTGTTTTGAATTAACTGAATTTACTCTAACATCTTACCTCTTTGAAATATCAACACATTATTGCAATCAACAAAGGTGCATTTAAATGATTTCCAGAAAATGATTAAATTCTCTTAGAAAATAAATGAACCTGTTTGGACCTTACTGTACTCTTCAAGGTTGTCTGTTTTGTAGCGTTTGATTTCAGATTTTCTTTGTCAGGCTTGTCCTGTCTTTTGTGCCCATAAAACTTGATTTCCTAGTGTAGAAAAAAGTGCTACAGTCCTCCTTTAGAACATATAAACCTTTCTCTCCAGTGTAATGGACCAAACACGCCAAGGAATGAGGACACAGGATAAGGTGCAAAAATAAGGGTTTTATTTACCCAAGAGAGGGAGGCGGGGGGAAAGGGGTAAGCAAACCAAGGTGCTGTACAAAAATGTGTTTTAAAAAAACATAAATGGGCCCAAATACCTTTAAACAAACAACTCTGGTGTGCACCAGATTAGGAGGTACATACTGCTGATGGACCAGGGTTTGAGTGCTTCCAGAGTCCACCAGTCCAGTACTCTGAGCTCCAGGCCATTGATTTCCACTGTGGTCTCCCGTTTCCGCTGTCCGCACATTAGCTCTGCTCCAGTTACATGCCGTGGAGCATAGCACATCTGTCTCACCTTGGCCAGGTTTTTAGGACACACAGGTTTAGTATGCCCCTCATGCCCACACGGATAGCAAATGGGCACCCTCCATTTTGAATAACTGACAGTCACTGGTCGATTATCTTTCTGGGAAGGCCTACCCTCATCGTTGGATACCTTGTGAGTACTGCGCTGTGAGGAGGCTGGCCCCCCGAGTACCCTTGGTCGCTTTCCAGGACTTATGGCTCCAAGGCTGATTCTTTCGCCAGGGGGCTAAAAAGACAGCGGGAGGGGTAGGAGCTTCCACAGCTGTCCCTGGATTATGTTCTCTAATCCACACCTGTAACTCGGGGCACAACATTCTTAAAAATTGTTCCCGTAGTATGAGTTCCCCTATGTCATTCACAATTTTTCCTTTGGGCTGGACCCATTTACCATATAGTTCCTTCAGCCTTACATAAAGTTCTTTTGTGGTGTCATTACCTTTGACTTCAATTTACTGAAACCTCTGTCTGTAGGTCTCTGGATTAATATCATACTTCTGAAGAATGGCGTCCTTAACCTTGTCATAGTCCAATGAATCTTCAACCTCCATATGTACATATGCACTTCTGGCCTCTCCAGTGAGCAGGGGGATAAGTCGGACAGCCCAGTCCACTTTCGGCCACCGGCAAGCTATGGCAATGCGCTCAAAAATTATTAAAAAAATGTTTAATATCATCGTTATCAGTCAATTTCTCAAGGTTCTTTAATCTTAATGACATCATACTGACAAATCGAGTTAACCTCTTGGTTGGCTCCTGCTCCCACAAGAGCTTGTGATGATTCATGTCCACGCCTTGCATCTATGGATTCCACACTCAGAGGGCTTTGCCCACTTGATGGCATTGGAGAGGTCCGTGCCTGCATCTCTAGCTGGAGCTGAGTGAACTGGTGCTGTAAGGCAGGAAACTTATGCCCTTGCTGTACTGTTCGTTCCTCCATCCTGGCCTCCCTGGCTTCTTGCTGCACCATGTGGGCCCGGAAAAGGTTGGCCAGGTCTAAAAGAGTTGGCTCTCTGCCTTCAAATCAAATCAAATCAAATTTTATCTGTATAGCCCAAAATCACAATTTACACATTATCTCACTGGGTGTTGACAAACTGTACAGATGTGACATCCTCTGCCCTTAGATCCTCGAACCAGGTGAGGAAAAACTTCAAAAAAAGGGAAACCTCAGGAAGAACCACAGAGGAAGGATCCTTCTTCCTAGGACAGACAGACGTGCAATAGATGTCACTTGTACACAATCCAACACAATGCAATTCCCTTCTCTTACTCAAGAGAAGAAAAAAAAAGGGGGTAAGCAAACCATTACAAAAATATGTTTTAAAAAACATAAATGAGCCTGAATACCTTTAAACAAACAACTCAGCTGTAATCTAACTAAAAAAGAACAATTAAAAAAAACCCAACACTGAACCAATATATATAGACCTGGACAGGTACAAAAAACCAATGAAGGGTAATGAACAAATTAATATTAAACATATGTCAATGTTACCAGCACACAAATCAGTGCTCCCTCTACATTCTCCCAAGAGATGGTATAGTCCATTCTTCCCCCTCTGCTATTTAGTTCAGTCCAAATGAGACGTGCTCTTTTTGCCAGTTTGCCAGAGGAGGTCATCTCCAGGTGAAACCAGACCAACAGGAGGACAGAGGAAAGAACAGGAGGTGAACAGCAAAAAAACCAAATCAGATACCTTTACAATGTGCCTCAAGATGCCTGCACTCAACTTAAATACAATGTAAAGTACCAAAGAAATGGCAAATAAAGGTTAAATATAAATGAACTAAATCTATGTTTTGTCTTTATGTGATCTTCTAAATGTATATGGTGTGCTAAAGAATGGATCAGGTACAGGGTTTGTAGTATCAGGTTAGAGTTAAAATTCCATTTGTGTGGCGATTCCATGCAGCCATCACATTCACTAACACAAGGTGGCGTGCTTGAACAACATTGTATTGCTGTTTTCCCTGTGACTTTATTTGAAGGACAGAAGCTCCCCTCCCCTACCCGGTGCTGTCCTATTCAAGGCCTTGGTTTGTGCCCGATGAATGACGCTGAACTGATGCTTAGCTTGCTGTGAGACAGATACAGGCTGTAATCACCTCTCAAGCTCTTCCAACACCTGGCCATCATGGACCATCGTCATGATAGTGAAGTCAAGCTTAGAAGTTGCCCAGAGCGCGTCAGTGTACTCAGTGACAGTACTAGATCATCAGACTACCACTATAAGCAACAATATTCTTTAACCATGTTACACTTTTTTGTATGACATATGATCAATTATTTAAATATACACATACTTATACACCCAGAATGTATGTACAGTACATATAATACCTGTGTAACACTAATGTTTTTTATGGTGGACTGCGCAGGACGAGTAGTATCACAGTCGAAGTAAAGATGCCTTTACATCTGCCTTCTGCAGATGCTCTTGTATCAATTGTCAGACGGCAGCAGCATCCTTAGCGTCTAATTAACTCATTTGCTCTCTCTTCAAGAATTAAAGTGCATGATCAGTACAGCTTTAATCTGTGTGCTCAATATGAAGCTACAGTAGAGGCAGTTGGCAGTTATCTTAGCTCAGCCTAAAAACTGTAAGAAAAGGGGGAAATGGCTTGTCTGGCTTTATTCACAATGAAGAAAATGCAGTTAATAACTTATTATCTTAAATATAGACTAAATGTTTTATTATAATATACATAGATGTTCACAATTTTATTTTAAAAAATGCAAGTAGAGTTAATTTTTTTTACATTTAGAGAGGCTAGTTGTTTCATTCTCTTATAGTCATAAAGCTAAACTAACTAACACAGTGAATATTTGCTCAACTCTCTATATAATAACATTCCTATCTTCAATTCAGCGTATTTGTGACACGTTTAATTTAGTTTGCTCTTTTTATTACTCTGTTGTGCTACATTTTAGCATGCAGGAAAATAAAGATTTTTTTTTCACAACACCATCAACTAAGTGTAGCTGGAGCACAAATTATAGGAAGCTATACCGTATGTCAACAAACAGACTTGCTAATGTACATGGCGATATTTTGAGTTGACGCTATTTGTATAAAATGATCTTTAGTATTCCCAAGGAGCAATTTGTTGTGCAGCTAGCGGTATCACAAGTATTCAGATTTCAGATTTCCATTTTTCTGCACCTTTTGGTTGGATTTGCGAAAGCAAACTTTCAGAAATGTTTGAAACAGTGTCATACTAACTAAGATATATTTATCATCTTTAATAATTTAAACTTCAAGCAAATTTAATATATATCATCAATTTAACATTCATTTAGCGAAATATTACATCCATAAAATGATGTGGCTTGAGTCATTACCATCCTGGGATAATTTTTTTATAGATACAGACTTTAAGAATACATTTGACCTATACTGAAAATATAACAATTAAATTAGATATTAGTAAAAAATATTATTGTAATATTATTAATATTTATCAAAGTTTTAGTTTACTTTCTGTGTGTTTACCCTTCCTTACATATTGTTATTTGCTGTACAATGTATCTGTTGTACTTGTTTATATGTTAATATTGTGAAATTCCACAGGAAATTGAATGGATTTTTAAAAAAAATTATTTAATAATTTGTAATCCAAAGTTTTACAAAAAACTTCACTTGTGACATACTACACCCCACTGCAGATGTGTTTTTTTTTTTTTACAGTAACACACAGTTGCCTGCGAAGGACATGTCTCTCTGTGTGTGTTTTTATATATTTCACAGAAGGATGTAATGAGGTGGATGCTGATGGCACTGCTGCTCACAGAAGTGCACCCTGAGACAGATTTGCTGCGGTGCATCTATTCAGCATGAATGGTAAAACTGCAGGAGAAGCAACACACGCCGTCTGCTCCGTCATCTCAGCAGGCCTCGCTCAGTCTTGTCTGGTGCAGGGTAAACACTTGTGATTCACAAACGTCATGCATTTCTGTCCTCTAATATATCCTCCTTGTTCTGCTCCCCCCTTCTTCTCCCACTTTGTCATCCTTTGTCATTGTGAAGACCTGCTTCCTTTGACAATCCTCTCTGTCATCTCTATTATTTTTCCCTTTTCGGATATTTTTCGCGCAGACTCTGAATTTCAGCTGTTTTATTACCTCATCATAACTAGTCTTTATTTCCCCTGTGTATAAACTGCCAATTGTCAGACCATTAACCCTTAAACATTTAAAAAAATATATCTTTTCTTTTCATTAAACTTATAACTTTGAGATATTTGCAAAAAAAGATGTACCTCTTCGAGTGACGTGCAAGAAGACAACGCTGTATTTATTTTTATTCTGTACAGATTCCATCTGAAAAAGGTTTACCTGTAGCCATCCACTACTTCATGCCAGACACACACAAGCCAGACATGATATAAAAGCTGAGACTCCCCTGCTCGTCTCTCTCCAACCAAGACTCAGCTAATGCACATCCAAAACACAGCAGCTATAAACCAGAAGTCAAATCTTACTTTTGATGTTTTGTAATCAAAAACTGTTTCAAGGGCATGTTGACATTAAGCAAACACTCCTGATCGATAATCAATCGCCTCTGGCTCGTCTTAGCCACCATCTGTTCCGCTAAGTGTAGGCTGGATCTGATGACGCCAAGCTGACCTTCGATGGCATTACGTCGTCTGGTGGTGAAATGGTGTTACTACAATATTCCTGGAAAGGTTTACGTGTTTGACCTTTTTGGGAGGTTTGACTAATTCAGAGGTTCTCATTATGCTCGCATGTAATACAGCAAATAACTTCAAATCCAACACAAAATCTCATAAAAATTTTTTAATTAAGATGATACAATTACCAAAAACGATGGTACTGTAGTGCCAACATGTTTAACATGTTAAACAATTATGAAAACCACTAATTGCGGTTTTCATAATCCTCCTTCATTCCTTCATTCTTTTCTTTATTTGTCCCCTTGATCTTTTTGTTTTTATGCTTACCTCATTTGTTTGTTCTGTGCCTCTTCTTTTCAGCCCTTTATGTCAGCATCTCCTGTGTGCTGGAGGAGTGAAAACTTGGTATAGAGTATAATTTTGTCGACCCAGTCCTCAAGCAGAATGGATCAGACGGGACTCTTAAAGTTCCACCGAGTGAATGGACAGATGTGCATTAGAGACATTGTAGCGGGCGAGTCCCATATTGGCCTTAAAAGTGGTACAATGGTTCCAACGGCCATCGCAAAAGGCAATTTTAGGTTTTTATATTTCACAGATCAATAAAGGCAGTCTATAATTTATGATAGTTTTTACATTTTTTTTAGATGAGCTAAGCAAAGCAAAGCCTCCCTCTGACAAACCTACCAACCATCAGATGGGCGATAAGTTGGTGGAGGTAATTATTGTCCCGTTTAGAGTTAAATAGACAATAGCGCAGGGTGCTGATTCCTTACCACAGACCCCTCATGCTCTCATTTAAATATGGTCATCTCTGGCTTTGGACAACTAAAATGATGATGCCAAACTAAAGGCTTTAAATGGGAAGTCCCCCCCCACATCACAGCATTGTCATGCCACCGTCATAGGAGCAGTGGCTGTCACACAGAGGAGATAATGCCGGTTGGCGGGTGCCAACTGTCCTCCCTCCCTCTTTCAGACCCCCTGTCTGGTGCCATGAACACTGTCAAGATGAATGAGCCTTTAAAATGTTCTCCATTTCTCTGCCTTCACTGCTGCTCCTCTGCCGGCCCGTCCGCCTGTCCTCCCTACTCTCCATCATCCTCAGCCCTCTTCTTTATTCCCTCAAAGAAGCAGATACAAACTTGAAGGAGGAATGGTATTTTTCAAACTAAGCCCTATTTCCCGGCCTTTAAGGCTCCAAGATTTCACAAAATTCATGTTTTTTTGAAAATTACTTCAGCAAATAAATCGCCTCTTTTCTTTGTTTTCCTAAAATTTACGTGTGTCTGGCAACATGGAGATAGATAGTAGTAAAAACAAACCTGTGTTAGATGTTATTTCAAATGCCTGTTTGCACAATCTGTATGTTTCCTACCTTTCTCTACTTCCTGTTGCTGATGGTACACCTCAGACACAACCAGTTGTCCACCAAGGGGCTCTGTTTTCTGAAACCTAACGATGTTCACTGTAGGTGTCTGCTCCACGTTCCGAGCGTAGTTAAAGATGTATTTTGTGAAACTCTGGAACCTAAGAGACCATGAAATAGGTTTTAGGTTAAAAAATACAGGTGTTCTCCTTTAATGCTGCCAGGTGAGAAGAGGGTTTCCAGTCACTTCTCTCCTGCCATCGTGTGGAGAGCTCTGATGAAGTGAGATGGACGGATGGGAAGGAGAAGGTGAGAAAGGGAAAGAAAGACAGATGTATTTTGAGAAGCAGAGCTGCAGGGCGAGATGAGTCATCTGGACCTTCCGAACGTGCTGGGCTCAATGGGGTCACACCCTCCCACGTTCTCCCCTTACTCTCCTCCAGACTCCGCCTGTCATATGTGACAAGTTGTTATGACAGTAAGGAGTAATTCAGTTCCAGGTTAAACATTTACAGGAAAATGAACAGGAAAACCTCCAAAAGGAAATGGAGGCGCTGAGGTTTTCTTTTAAAGAAAGAGAGACAGCCTTGCATGAACTTGTGAACGCAAACCCCCTTGTAAAGTTCAGTCCCCCATTAAAGACCATGCTACCAGCATCCCCGAGTGGAAACATGTGGTGCAAAGACTTTGAAGGTATCAGGCCAAATAGGTGAGCCAGGACAAAAAGATAGGCTAACCTTTTCCAGCTTGACAGATTGACAGATTGAAAGCGTGCTTAGCAAAGACTACCCAGAGTTAGAGATTGTCCATGCTGTTATCCGTGCCATCATACCAGGCCTGCAGCTAAGAAGTTACCTTGAAGGCAAAGGAAAACTGACCCTGCCTGCCCTTCGCAGAAGTCTGAGATGTCATTACCAATAGAGGGGTGCCACAGAATTATATAAACAACTCACCTCTGAAGTGCAGAGCAGTAAAGAAACCCCTCAGAATTTCCTTACAAGGGCGATGGACTTGAGGCAGAAAATTCTATTTGCCTCTCAGGAAGCAGATTCAAGCTTAAAATATGACCCAGCATTAGTCCTAACTGGCCTGCAGAATGACAATATTAAAAGTGACCTGCAGCCTTACCTCCTGCAGACAAACACTTCAGATGAACTGCTGTTGGAGAAACTGAACATTGCCTGTGCCAATGAGAAGGAGAGACAGGACAAAATGAAACCTGCCGCGCCACCACGAGTAACTAATGTGAATATAATTCAGTCAAGTGAAGATCCAGTGGGAAAGAAAAAACGCCACTCAGCACAGCACAACTACTTTGCCCCTTGACCTGCTGTCTGACATTAAAGAAATGCGCTCTGGTATGGTTCTCCTGAAAGACTTGAGAGCTGAGGTCTCCCTAATCAAGGAAATCATCCAAAAGTCTGCACCTGCAACTCTGCAATATCCCTCACCAAGCACAGAGCTAATAAATGTTTCTGCCCCATATCCAGTGTTCCCACCTTATCAGACTGAATCTAATGCTATGCCGTTTTACAGCCAGCAGTCAGCTGCAGCAGTGCAGGAGTACCAGCGAGGCTTTGGTCCTGGACAGATGAGAGGAACAACCCAACCTCAACAATGGTTCGCACCGCAGTGTTATTACCCAGTACCACGTCCTCACCCCAGGTGTCTAGCTTGTACCCAAGCAGGTGAACAGTATTGTCAGCATCGTTTTAGGTGTGGGAGCAGTGAGCATTTTAAAACAGGCTGCAAAGCACAGAGACCAGCACAACCAGCAAGGAAGAGCCCTTTAAACTAAAAGGGGTTGCCCCGGCTGGGCATGGAGTAACATGGAATAACCAGTGACATGAGTAAGTCCCAGTTTTGTGCAAGTTGTACAAAAGGAAAACCAAGAGAGATGCTTAAATGCTGTTCAGTGTGCAAAACCACACTTTATTGTTCAAAAGAGTGCCAGGGATCTCATTGGTCCACAGACAAAGGACAATGTAAACCATGTATATGTCTAAATTTTAAGATGCAATAATTAAAGCTGTGAGTATTGGACAGGCATGTGAACATGTTGTGCACATGACAAACAAAAGAATCCGCGTGCCTAAGCGTAGCTCTGTGCTGGTTCAATGCCGTGTGCGGGCACCACCTTTCAGGTAGGACAAGACTCTGGTTTTTGAACCTCATGAGAACCCACAGTGGCCTGAAGGACTAGAGTTTTGGGATACCCTTGTGTAAGTGAAGGCAGGCATGACCCCGAAAATCGATGTCAGTGTGCAAAAACCCCACAAGTCATGAATTCACACTGGGAGGAAGGACTGTAATTGGAACTGTGCAGTACGTCAATTCAGTGTATGCTAACATTTTTAACATTTTTAAAACAGACCATGCGCTAACTGTATCCATCCACCATGTCCAGGCACAGAGCTCCAGTTAAGACACCCCTGCTCATGAACAATGGGATCCTCTGGTTGATTTGACTCACCTTGATGAACAGCAGAGACAAAAAGTTAGCCAGATGTTGAGAGAAGAATCAAGGTCATTTTCCAGGTCTGATGATGACATAGGCTGTGTGGAAAGCCTGCAAATGAGTATTTCACTGAAAGACCCCAAGCCAGTGTCAAGATGCTGAGATAGGCTATATCTTGACAAATGCAAAGGGGGTTATGAATACATTCTCATCATCGTTGACCACTTCACACGTTTTGCCCAGGCATACGCCACAACTTCCAAATCTGGCAAAACAGCTGCGGACAAAATCTTCAACGACTATGCATTGAGATTTGGCTTTCTGACAAGAATACACCATGATCAGGGTGCTGAATTTGAAAAACAACTGTTCTCACAACTGAAAAAGTACTGTGGAGTTCCTGGTTCACAAACTACTCCCTACCATCCCCAAGGGGGGATGATTGTTATATGGGTGCTCTCCACGACTGCCAGTCGACATGTTGTTCAAACTCTCCTCAACATATGGAGATGGTAATCATCACAGCTACATGGAAAAGTGGAAAAAGGGCATGGAAGAAGTGTACGAGATCACAAGAGAAAATGCTCACAAGGCTGCCATGAAAAGTAAGAGACTTTATGACAGCAAGGTCAAATGTTCAGTCTTACAGCCTGGTGACCGTGTTTTGGTCCGAAACCTGACACCTTGTGGCGGTCCTGGTAAATTGAGAAGTCACTGGGAGGATATTGTCCACACAGTTGTGCGCCAAGTGTATGTGTATGAACTCAGACCTGAGAAAGGAAAAGGGAGGTCCAGGATCCTGCATCGTAATCTTCTTCTACCTTGTGACCACCTGCCACTGGAAACTTCAGTACAACCATGACCAAAGCAAAGAAATGTGGAGGAAGTTCAGGAAGTGGAAAAGTCAGATGAAGGGGGCGACGATGATGATCAGTATTATCCAGTGTTACCTCAGCAACAATTCAGACTGTGCTGCCCTGAGACAATAAATCCTGTATGCAGCACCACACCTGAGGAACCTGAATGTATCCAGTGTGAGGTAAACATGCCACCTGAGCCAGAGACTGATCAAGGCCCAACAAATCAGGAGAACTTACCAGAGCTGGGGGATAACCACATAGATGATTCACCTGTGCCGAGTGTTTTCTAGCGATGAGGAGCTCCAGCGGCCGGGGCGACAACACAGACGGCCCAAGGTTTTCACATATGATAGACTTGGTTCACCAGCTTGTTACAACCTGAGAACTCTGCAACAGCATATAAACTGTACGGTGCCATGGACATATACACTGTGCAACCATGCCACTTTCGGCACTAAGAACAATGCATAAAACTGAACTGAGAAAATGCACACATAAATGGACTGTTGAACACAGCACACACATCCAGATGGACTGTTGAACATAAAATGTGTGGTTACACTGGACATGTACGCTTATATGACATTGTGTAGTCAATTACATCACACTCATGGACCTGTGTTAAAGGAGAGTGTTGCTGAGCAATGGACTGTAAAAGGACTGTTTGAAAAAACCCCAAAACAGAACACTTGAGTATTGACTCACAAGTGAAGGAACGTATGAAAAGAATTCCAGTCTGTAACATTTCACTAACTAAGGTAGAATGTAGCAGTAAAGTCACTCTGATATTGTGCCTTAAGCAATCTTTAGTGTGTGTTTTATATCGGTTAATTGTATACGAGTTTCAAGCTAATTCTCATGAGCGTAAGCTAGCTCCCAGAGACTGCATGTCTGTGCGGCCGTGTTAAATAGTTTGCTTCAACAGTCTTGCCATTTCCCCATTAACATTGCATTGATGTGTTTGTATATAAGTGATCAGATCCTGTTATGTAATTGTTCATGTGGTATTAGAAATAAGTTGATTGTATAAAAATACATTCTATGGGTAACTGGTTAGGTTAAAAAATCATTTTAGTGACTAAGAGAAGGTTAAAAACATGTTTCATAAGGAAACTGGTCATGTGATAATTTAGTTAAAATGGCATTAGAAAATGATAAAAGGGATTTATTTGTAAGGATATCTGTAGTCCAGATATTGAGTATGTTGAATGTGTTGACTGAATGTAAATGACTGTTTATTCGTTTATCAATTCATTATAGATGAGTTGTCTCTCCTCATTGTCTCACCAATATTCCCCATTTTTAAGGGCACAACACATACACACACTCAATCACATTCAACCTGCTGACTGTACACAGTGCTGTTGTGCTGCTCTCCCTGTGTTGTCATTCACTGTGACCAAATGTAATTTAACGATGCGCCACACGGCCATGAAGCACACAACAGTGCATCCGGCCTCGTCCCTTTGAGTAGCAAAAATGAGGCTCTCGCACTCTTGTAGCTTTTCATTTTCAGCCACATTAAACCGTAAATAGGATCCTGTTGAGTCTGATCCCCGGGGAGAATTTCTGGCTGTGAGTTACATAACAAAGAGGGCAAGCACAATCATCCCCCTATTCTTCTCCACAAATGTATCACACACATTAGCATCATGAACTTGCAGTGGAAGCAAGGCAATAGGCGTACTGAACCTTGCTAGTCCTCAGGCTGTCTGGGGTTCAGCACTGAGTCATTAATGTCTCAACTCATTTGAACCCTGGATGGCGTCACGCCATGTGCTGAGCTGTTCCCTGACCAGTCCTGTGGCACCGCACACAGCTGAGGGAACAGACTGGTCTGAGGCAGCGCAGCGACCCACAACGGATATCCTTGATAACTCCGCGGTAAAGTGAAAATTGAGTGTGTGCTGTACTCCCTGCTTGTTTGGTACTTTGTGGTTTCAAAACCTCTCGGCCTTCACACTCAGGTGTAGCTGTGGCCTGCAGGGAGCACTGCCATGTCACAAGCTAGAACAGAAGAGAAGAAAACAAGCTCCTCACCTCAGCACACACACTCCTCCCAGCCAAAGATAAATACATGTGTGCGAGAATACCTGGCTTTCCTGCACCTTTTATTCACCAGGATGACAAGTATGCACCAAATCTGCCTCCTTTTCGGGGGAAATTATTAAATTGTCACATAAGAAACTACTGTCACAGAAAGCTCTTCTTCATTTGACAGAAGTATAAATACTAATTATGGACTGTCATTGTAATTAGTACTCTTGTGTGAATTATGAAGTATCAACTACGTAGAAACTAAACTATGTAGAACCAGAGCACTCTGAGATCACAAACCTCCACCGAGGCTGAGCAGCCTGTTGATCAGCTCCCAGCACACAGTTTGTGTGATATTTAAATTCCTTTACTTTCAAAACATGCCATATGTCTCAGATTCCCTGGATTTTTGTCAATATATGCAGCGGTTCTGGAGTAAATTTTCTTAGTGGTGCCATTCTAGATTGGATTATAATATATCTCTTAAAAATTTCACCATTTGATAGGGATTAATGATGTTGTTTTTTTCTTTGAGGTTATTTTCATTCCGGAATTTCTGATGGAAACCATCAAAAGTAACGTATCCTGGATCTAGATCCAGATCCTGATCGCCTTCAATATTTTAGCTGATCTGAGTTGGGTCAAACCCCACCTCCGATAGAATTTTCATGCAAATCCATAAGCGAGTTTTAGAATAATCGGGCTATCTAACATACTGTACAAACAACTCACAGATGGTATCACCAAAGCTTTGACACTGAGAACTGTGGTATGTTCAGTGTCAGTTTGCATGTGAACATCAATGGCTTCCTTTGCTGGCCTCTAATGTCAGCTAGTGCTACATCCGTGTATATGCTTTCCTTTCTGCACTGATGTGGAGCTAGGAGATATCACATCAAGTCAGTCAAGTAAACTGAATTACACGCACTTTGCTATACTTGTATGTGACACAGGCACCATGCACGTGAGCTCTGTGAGCTCAGGTTTACTCTCAGTTTCTAAACTGTAGTTTCAGCATCAATAACAGTGCAACCTTTTGGCTAAATCTTCAAGACTTTGGAAAGGTTGTCTAATTCTAGTATCTATTCTCCGTAATTGTTGCTGTAAGACAAGAACAGTGGTGTTCCAGCCTGCAGTTTTGTGTATTACAGTAGAGTGAGAGCTGAGCACATCCGCAGAGAAAAAAGCCAATAAGTAAGACAGTCACTTTAATCAATGTGAGCCGCTTTTGCTTTTAAATTCATTTTTGTAGCACTATAAATAATGTGGGGTCTTGTGGATCCAGGCAAATGCATTTGGAGTTCAGACAATAGACTAATTTCAAAATGTTCAGTTTGCCTGCTGAATCACAATGATGATTGTGAAATATTAAGAATCTCTTTAGAGCCAAGCACCTTGTTTTAAGAAAGACTGGTGCTCCAGGGTGCAGGCAGAAGCCCGTCATCAATGTGTGCTTCATTTTATCAGCACTACAACGTTGAGCATGATGGGAGATTGAAGTCTCCCCTGTTTTATATTTCTTTTTTAAACAAACTTATTTATATTTTGCATTTTCACTTAAAAATATCTGTACATTGAACATGTTATAAAAATTTATCCTATGTCAAAACTAGCTAGAAAGATGCTTCAGATGAAATTTGGAAAAATTTTGTCTGGAACTTCTTATTTTGGGATTGAATCTTGACACTATATGTATGTGGTGTAAGTTAAAAGGTTGACTTTTTGCTGAGACAGGATTGTTTGAAAAGTAAACCAAAAGAATTTTGGGAATTTTATCTGACTTGACCTTTGACCTGTGAAGTCCAAAATTCAATCATTTGGAGCCACTGCCGGTAGGGATTCACTAACAAAAACAATCTGGAGAATTTGTTCAAAATTGTGGATGGTAGGCTGCTAACAGTCAAACAGATAAACAAACAACAAACTGTTTTGTTATATAACTAATTTTCACTGAAATGTTCCTTATATTTTTTGCCTTGTTTGGCAAATTTTTTTGGACTGTTCCAGTCCAGAGATGCTATCCTTACCAACCATCCGCCGCACCATTTTCCAGCCATTGATGTTGTTCTCTGAAAAAACGCTGCAGCAAAGTGATTCACGAGTGTATAAAAGTCTGGAACACTCCTTCAGTATCATAAGTAGTTCTGAGTCAATAAATATACTTAAAGTAGACTCCCCCAGCGTCTCCCTGTGCTATCACTGCTGGTGCTGTGATTGTAATGACACCCTTGCTGGCTCCCGTCGCGGAAAAAACAAGATGAAGAATTCTAGTTGAACACAGAAATTCTGCAAACACACTAGTTAACAAAGTTGTGCTAGTAGAAAGTTTTGAACTCAAATCGCAGTTGTGAGGAGAAACATATTGATGGGGAAACAGATTTTGAAAGTGAATGTTCACCCTTTTGCTCTTGTTTTAACTCAGTTTCTATCACTTTTTCTTCGTCATTCTTTTTCTTTGGTAGCGATTTGCAGTTATTCCATTTGTTCACCTACTCACTGCAATCTCCAAATGCCTCTACCTGTTTTAGTTGTACAATGGCTCACGCTACCTGTGCACATTGCTCCTTCACCTTTGTACGATAAATCCAGGCGGGTGGCATGAACAGAAAGTGAGGTTTAGGTCTCAAACAAAAACATGTGGATTTCGACACAATATATATTTACTTCATTAAACATTGAAGCAGAAAAAAAAAGGTGTGTATTGCCTTTTCAAAACTACAAGTACAAGCATCTATGCTGTACATTTTAGTTCTGTGATCTGTGCAGCAGTGATTTATCGAAGATTTATGGAAGGCAGAATTAGTGTTAGTAGTTATATTCTGCTTCTTAAAAATTAACCTTCATGTTGACTTTGAGGTAGCAAAGTGTTTTGGCTCTGAATGACTAAATGAGCGTCTGCAGCTCAGAGCAAGTAGGTTTTATAACTATGGCGCACATAAACAAAGTGACCTCAAATCAGTGTTACCAGCCACTATGCAGTCACTTGAAAAAAGGGTGTTATTTACCCACGAGGGAGTCCAAAACTAATCATTTATATTAAGTGCATTGCATCGGTGGCTAGGAGCCACTTTGCGGCTGGATAAGAGTCTGAAAAGTTTGGTGTCTGAATCCCATTCAGGGCCCTGAGGATCCTGACTCTGAAGGTAAAGTAATGAGAGCTGCTGGCCTCAGGTCATGACCCAGTTCTGTCTGCATGTTGCTTCGAAAGTGTTGGAGGAGAGAGGAGGATGACGAGGGAAGACATGACATTAACTACTCTTTGAGAGGAAAGGGAACTTGTGTGGAGTGCTGAATTTACCAAGGCCTCCATCCCATATTATCTGGGCTCTGAGTTGTGGATTAATTCCTGATAATGGATGCACTGTAGGTATTATCCCTTACGAGTATTAAACAGTTTCTAAATATCTGTGTTATATCAAATTGTGAGGTTTTTACTTTTTCTTGCTTCTATTTATAAACCCCTAAGATTATATATAATTGTGTGATTAAAACTTGAATGTGCCATGTAGGATCTAGCATAAGAGTACTTCAGCTTTGTGCTGTTGTGTAATCTGTAAAAGACGAATCGATGCTTTAAAATAATGAATACAGCGTGATGGTCCTGTGGTTGTTGCTGTGACTGTGCTGTCGTGCGTTATAAATGTTCCCCCTCCCACCCACCTTCTCAAACTGTGGCAAACAGCTGCCCAAAAATGCATGATTAAAGATGCTTCACTCTAAAAAAAAAAAAAAAAAAAAAAAAGGGAAAAAAAGTCTCGGTGAATAGAGGAGCAAGACTGTAGAAAATGAAATGTCTGTGCACAAAAACACAAAAGGGTGATTTGTGTGGGAGGAGAAGTTGCCCACACTTCATTTGTGAGAGATTTTTGAAATGACTGAGGTGCTTCTGTTTGCTGCAAAATGACTTTCTTTGCATCTAAAATAGTCGTCCTCATCCTATTCTAAACGTCCGTCAAAAGTGCCTCCCGTCATACAGACACAGGTGTGCTGCTGTTGTTTTCACTATGCTGAGGGCAAAAGCAATGCTGGGCCTGTGTTTTTGAACACGTGCCACTCTCACACTTAGGAGAGCAGCTGGCAGCACCATCAAACATTCATGAAAGACATGGAAAGACTGTGAAGGACAGCACAGACACACGGACACAGAGGCAGAGATGACGAGTGCATGCTCGCAAAGGTTAATGGGATTTATCTGCATTAACTCTGAGCTGCTGTTGTTATACGGGACATTGTTTGTGCATGTGAGGTGAGCTGCAGCCGACTGTCAGCGGTGATGCTTCTGGTCAGACCTGTCTGGAGCAGCTGTTCAGCTCCATATAACTGAGAGATACTGGCCAGACTTACAGCACTGCACAGCAGCTGATATCATGATTTCCATACTTTCATGAGTCTGTCCTGAGCTGTACAAATATTGACGGAACTAGATTACCCCAATTACAATTCCGCAATCCTGCTTCCCAATTGCAATATCATACATGTAGAACTGAAAGGAATCCACGTCTGGTTCAAATATGTATGGATGAATTACTCCAAATTAGAACTTGCCACTTTGCAGTGTATAGTACACTAGTTTTAAAGTCAGAAGTTCAGAAATTAGTTTTCAAGGATTTAATCAATGGTCAGAGCAGAAATGTAAGTGTTGAAAACCATATAATAATGTACTTGACCTCTTTTTGCAGCTCCCATCGCGTTCTCAGAGGATTAGTTCGAACAAATGTGGTGAGATTTAGAAATCAACTTGACACCAGCTGAAAAAGCAAACAGTGAATTCTTTCAAGGTGTGATTTACACTGGAAAGGAGAATTAAAGCTCTGCACAGTTTTCTTTTTGATTGCCAGGGTCTCATGAATTATTTTGGTTTCTTGATCAAGGTTGTGTATAACAAATAGAGACGAATGTGCATTAACAAAAACAAAACTGGAGTGTCTGTGTTTTTGGTGGCTGCTGGGTTGTGAATTTCATGACAAATGTACCTAGTGCTGTTTTGATAGGATTCGTTTGCTATTTCAAGTATGAAAGATAGTAGGTTTACTTTGGCTTCACTTTTTTTTTGCTCAGGATGGAAAAAAATGTTATATGTGAATTAAAAACCTGCACCTTTAGTCTTGGCAAATATTGATTATTAATCAATAAAGTGTAAAAATAGAACAACAAGTCCAAGTTAATGCAATAAATGTAACGTCAGGTGGGTGTATAAGCAGGAACTTGATACCATGGCTCCCCCACCTGATCAGTACTGCACAAACTCTGGTTCCAAATGTTACCAGGACAAGATGACAGCACTCGCATCTGGGATATTTTGGTTTCATTTTTCTACAGTTGGAGGAAATAGCGTCACATCTTCCATCTTTATTTGCTCCATGGTTTAAGCGAGTGGCGGATTCTGGCACCATTAGAGGGCCCTTATCATGGGCTGCTTTTGTTTTGTTGTTTTGAAAAGAAAAAAAAAAAATCAAAACATGAAAGGTGTATTTTAACAACAAGCTAACGTTGCTCACACTTTGACAGATACTAAACAGTTACCCTTGTAATTATTTAGCTAATTTTGCTCAGAAGTGCATTTCTACTATGCGATGTGTTACTACTGCTACTGTAGTAACACATCCACTAACATAATCCACTTTATCCTTCAATGTTAGCGCTTGTTGCTAAACCCACAACAACATACCCAGCCTGCAGCTCTTCCCACTGGCTAATATACCTGCAGTGTGCAGGAAGAAAGTCTGCCCTTCACTTTTTAGTATGTGACAGTGTAAAAACATCCTATTTTAAGGATTATTTAGGCTCTGTTTTCCATTGATTTTGCCTCAGGCACTGTATCTGTGCTCAGTTTGCATTTTTTGGCCGCAATTACACTGTCAGATATTTTTTGAAAGCAGCTGTTCCCTTTTAGAGTTTGGATCAGTTTCACATATTGTAACTATTCAAGATTTGTTTTGGCTGAGTTGGAAACTTTCAGCGCATCCTTGCAGTTTTTCATGACAGGAAGATGCAAAGGCGGCTAGCTGACAGTAAACCCACATTATATTGTGTGTTAGCATTTTCATCAAGACTGCCTTGAATTAGGACCTGTACCCTTGGATCCATGGGCCCAGAGAGGGAGGATTGAGGCCATCTTGTGTGTGTGTGGACAGAGAGGACATCCTAGAAAGTTAGGGTGATTAGCCGTGTCAGTGTCTCTGCTAATACTGGCCCTTATCTGCCATTGATCCTCATCAGCCCATGTGTTCCCAGAGAGCAAAGGGCCAAACCAGTTATGTACACCGACCAGATTAAAGCTGCATGTATTTACAGTACTGTTATTTGCAGTGTGGATGCTACACTAATAGGCCTAACACTAATACCTGTTTTTGTTTTGTTGAGCATACAGAAGCATATGCAGTTTACCTTCACTACCATGTCACCTGTTGCACTTTGGCTCTGTGACAAGGTTGTCTCTAATCGAGGTGTTCAGAGGTGATGATGTTGACAAATGCTCTTACAAATCATCTGTGACTGGGAACAGGGTGCAGCGTGGCCCTGTGTTATTACAAAAAGTAGGTGTGTGTGTGTGTATGCATGAGCCGTACATTTTTCATACTAGCCCAGATGGTCAAGGAAGGCCTAGTTGAGCCCTATCTGCTCTGGTTGCCTGCAGTGCTTCTCTCTCTCTCTCCCCCTCCATCTGCTCATGCTCAGTAGAGTCTCTTGCATGCTGCACTAACGGAGAAGTTATTAGCCGGCTGGGTCTCTGAGACGACAGTAATTAAGAGATGAGATGGACTCGCGCTGTCCTCCAGGAGTCGGCAGACTGCCGCAGCACCATCTTCCTTCCTCAGCACCCCCCCAATGCCCGCGTTCCCACCACCATTCTGTTTATATGGCAGGTCAGAGAAAACAGGGCAAAACAGAACAATTTGTACAACCCCTGTGTCCTTCCTCTCAATTAGTGTCAGCCACAGTTCATGTTCCAATCCACAACATCCTCTCTTTTACAGTAAACTTGTATTCATGTGATGTAAACAATCATGCTCACAGTTTAACCCAACTTCACTGGTTTATCCACACACAGTCCAATTGAATTCTTAAAGGTCTATTCTAATATTCAATACGGTCATTATATTCTAAAGTTCTTCTGGAAATACAATTTTGTGAGGACTGTGCATTGAGTCCCCCATCAACTGAATTTTCATTAGGGAGGGATTAACATTTGAAGTGATTTCAGTGACCAATAACGTTTTCAAACATGCATGTTGATGTAAATGTTGTATTAAGATAGATATTTTTTAAATCTTCATTAAATTGAAATCTAATTCATGTCTTACCTGTCATGAGTGTTGAATTCATTAGTGTCAGACATCCTGTCATTACCAGCTGACATCCACTTCTGAGGTAACTTTATTTTAAGGCTGCAACCGTGGTTGGATTAGCCTGCCGTGGTGCCTTGGAGCAAACATAGGCAGCAGATGCCACAGAGTCATGTTTTGTAAAATGTAAATGGTAAATGTCCTGTATTTATATAGTGATTTTCTAGACATTGTTGACCACTCAAAGCGCTTTAAACTACAGACTTTGTATTCACCCATTCATGCACACATTCATACACTGGTGGCGCAGCATCAACAGCAATTCGGGGTTCAGTGTCTGCTCAAGGACATTTCATGGGTGCTCTAACATCTGAGCCAGATCCGCAGCTATCCTCTCTGAGTATTAAAAATAAGGTGAGTCCAGGTAACCCTTGGCTTCAGATAAATATTGGTTGAATTATTTTAATATCCTGATTTTTTAATACTAGATTTGTTTTCGTTAAGTCCTAAAATGTAATATATAGTGGAAAATGAGTTATTCCCAGGACCCAAAGTTGCATCTTTTTTGCAATACAGTCTTCCAAACACAGAAAGAATATTCAAATTCTAATTACATAAAAGAGAGGAAAACATAAAACCTTTATATTTATGAAGCAGGAGTTACTTTTTGCTTAATTAGTAAAATCTATATTTTTCTTTTTAAATCTGAGCCTGAATGCCAACTGCCACTACAGCATTCTTCCTCTGCCTCAGTGCTGACAGTCTCTTCATGCATACTGGTTAGCTGAGTGAACAAACTGCCACGATACTTCTCAGACAGACAGAAAATTCCATCAAGTAATGTTTCACCTTGGGCAAAGACGGGGAGAGGAAAAAGAGGAGCTGCTGCTGAATACACAAGCAGACATCCAGCCTTGTGAGGAGCTGCAGGACTAACGCTGAGGGGGCGGGGGCTGGGTGTTCTCTGCCAGGTATATTACGATCACTGACGCCCGTGATTACAGGAGTGAAGATAAGATTTGACCTTTTATATGTATGTGTCCCTCTTTTCTCATATGACCCCCCTACGGTTTGCTGGCTTATAGGACGCTGGTGTAAAACACTCAGCTGCTGCTGCATGTGCGTGCTGTTGGAGGGCTTCTCTCATATATCCGGTTTGCTGGCTTATATGACGCTTGTGTAAAACACTCAGCTGCTGCATGTGCGTGCTGTTGGAGGGCTTCTCTCATATATTTAACCTTTCAGTTGCTGCCCCACCTGACTTCCCTGCTCATTTCCTTTTCTAATTTGAGTCGCCTCATATGAGGAAACCCAGTCCACATTTCAGCAGCCTTGGTGTGACGACACCTAATCCCTATATGTGTGTGTGTGCACAAGCTCACTAATGGACTTGTGTAAGAGGCTCAGAGCGTCACCGGGCTGCCATGACAAGTGGCAGGTTCCCCCCCCCCTCCTTCTCTCCAACGCACTCTTACAAAGAGAGCTAAAAATGAAAGGAGATTTTAAATCAGGGAAGCTAAAATGGAGTACAATGGTGTTAGTGTTTGACATTAAGAATTTGTGGATAGGGAGGATGATGGAACCTGTTGTTTTGTCTCCCCCATGCCTGTTAGTTACTGACAATAACGCGTCAATTAATGGACACTTGAGCCTGTTGGATTATATTTTATTTTCTAATGTCAATGTGAGGTGATGTGACAGTGAGGTACTGTATTTCAATCACCCTCTGGTGGCAGGCTGCAGTATGGGCCACCAATCCCTCCTCCTACTTTATATTAGGTAAGACATTAGGCAAAATATTAACTCAAACTACTCAAAAAAGTTTTTCATAAAGATGATTTCTGTCATTTTAGGTAGTTTTGATCATCTTGATGTATGTTCTATTGTTCATTTTTCCATTGAGTTTGGGTTAAAGTTGTTGTTATTGACCACTTTATTCAATATGTGAAAATTTTGTTCCAGACACATTTTCATTGCTACAGTTGTTGTAAATTTGCACTGCATCATAAAATAATACTAAAATAATACTTTTAAAATGATGATTCTATTCTATACATCAAAAATAGGTATCAAGTTTCTCTGTATATCTGTTTTACTGTTCCAATTAAAAAAAAACAATTGATGTATTTTACAGTTTAAATAGCCTAAAATTTGTTTAACTCATGTGGAAGTTTAGTCTGAGATTATTATCTAACATCCTCTATGTGATGTTTGAAATACATTTGATTCAATTCTGGATTGTAAGACTTTTATTTGCTAAATTGTATTGTAAATTTCTGTCTTTTGCTTTCAAGCACTTACAGCACTTACACTTCTATCTTAAATAGAAAATTCTGATACTTTTTCATCAATTCAGTAAATTCTCGTGGAATATATCTCCTTTAAATGGGTTTGTGCAATAATGCCTCAGTAATTTTGAACAGTAACCTTACTTTTCTGACATGACCACTTTTGTAGTAAATATGCAGGACAGAGATTCAAGATTCGAGATTTTTATTGTCATTATGTTTGCACATATCGAAATTTCTTTCGGTGGCCTCAGCCCAGATAACAATAAAAGGATAAAAAAAGTCACTCAGTGCAATAAAATCAAAATCAAAATATTTACAAGCAAAGTGCAGCAATATCAGCATCTTTAGAAAACCTGGTTCATAAGCAGCAGATGATGTAAAGTGCACGACAGAGAACAAAGTGCATCACAGAAATGTAGATGTAAACATAAACAACCCCAGTGCGTTAGTTTGTGTGTCTGTGTGACTGCAGGGGGTCTGGTGATCAGTGTGTGTGTGTCTGCGTACAAGAAGGGGGAGAGACTGCTTTCACAGCTCTGGGGAAGAAAGTCGGGCTGTGAAAGGAACCTTTAAGATCAATTCATAAAGACATTACTTCGAAAACTTTGCTTTCTTTGTCATCTGAAATTAGATTTTATTACTTTATTCAACTGATTGATTGATCAATAGAGAGCCAGTCCAGCCTTGTTCCCACTTCCCCACAGTCCCAAATCTGTTCGCTGTTCCTAAAGATGCACATGGTCAGCCATATGATTTATCTCCTCAAGACTTAAAGCGTCAGTTCGCCTGTGATTTTCGAAACATTCACATGCTAGAAGTCTATTTCAGGTTTACATGTGGGTTGGAATGTAGATTGGTCATAATATATTAACCTCTCTCAGTGCACATGTAGGAGTCTGTGTGTGTATGTGTGTGTGTGAGAGTGAGAGAGAAAGAGAAAGAGAGAGAGAGAGAATAAAAATGAGAGATGGTGATAGTGGGATGGTGTGTATATCCTTACATCTCTTACATAACATATGACTTAATATTTCCACATGGCCAAAATGATCTCTTTCTGTCTGTCTCTACTTGGACGTCAGTGCATATCCAGCAGGGTTTTAAATACAGATTCCAGCAGGATTACCAGATCACACACCACAACAAACACACACAGACCCTCCCAGAACACAATATCCCCACACATTAATCCTGAATCCCCCCGAGGGCAATCAAAACGTTCCAGGTCACAAAGTTATCGCGCCGTGGCAAACGTGGCTTCCTACTCTTTCCACTGGCGGAGAATTACACCGGTTGACATGGAGGGGTATTGTGGGAACAGTTGCTAAGGGTCAGATTTGATTTACAGAATTATTCTTGGTGTTTAAATTGAAGGCAACTGGACTTTTTGTAGTTTCTTGAAGATGTTTCGCCTCTCGTCCACGAGGCTTCTTCAGTTCTAATTTTCTGGTAGGGAGTCCCCAGTATTTAACCTTGTGGAAGATTATTCACATCTAAGAGAGTGGACAAAGGGTACAATGCCCAGCCCTCAATCTGTGTGTCACATATCCACCTACCCATCATTTGGGTTTTCACTTCCCCCGGTCATCATGTGAGTCGCTGGTATCACATGAGCCAAGGTGTGAATGGTGGCTAAGTTTTTCTGGGGAGGGATTTCAAAACTGCATTGTACGTGGCAGATAGTTGATGTCTAAGGCATCCTCCTCTCTTAAGTGAGTAGGAGGCCTTAGACATACAATGCAGTTTTGAAATCCCTCTAATTCCCATTTATCATGCAAAAACTACTGGACGGATTTCAGTGAAACTTGGTGGGACGATAAAGAATGGGCCAAGGAAGAACAAAATTACATTTTAGTGCAGACCCAGAAAATGGGGTGGATACACAAATTCTAATTCAATGAGGCTATTGGGAGTTTTTACACCATTGGCTATAATTTTTGGTCATGATACCTTTGTATAAATCAAATTACTGAGCTGTGGTAATATTAATAAAGATGAAATTCTTCCAGTCAGAGTGGCAAAACATTCCATTCCTATTTTATGATCTGTAACCATTTATTTAAACAACCTTAAAGTTATGGAACATCACGGTCATGGTTGAAAGAAACCAGCGTTCATATCTGGTGGGAGATGGAATGTGAACAGTTGTCTCCTGTCCAGGGTCTTTGTCATCAACTTTATGTTTTAGCCCATGAAAACCTTGAACCTTCTTGAACCGTTCCATGTGAAGACAGAGCAATAGTAACATCCATTTTGAAGGTCTGTTGTCAATTCACTCAGTTCACTCTCTTTTTAGGTCTCCATTTCACTCCAAATAAAAAAATATTTTTTTCCAGAGATGACTTTTGTCATTTTAGGTACTTCTTATCTTACTGATATATGCTCAAGTGTTCATTCTTGTGATCAGTTTGGTTTAAGGGATTTATTTAATGCTATAACAATGGGATGAATTGCCATGATTGACAGCTGAGCTCTGCTTGGCTCACATTTGTATAGGTGGGGAACACGATACTGTGGTTTTGCTTTCCAATCTCTACCGCGCAGATTCTGGTTTCAAAGGACATCGCCAGAGCCAAATGGCAGCACTTGTGCCGCTGATATTTTGGCTTTGTTTTGTGCAGTGTGTACAGTGTCAAAGTGAGCCAAAACAATGAAGCTACAAGACACAACAACAAAACATTGAGCTACAAGTAGTAAATAGAGCTCCAGACTCATCCCTTTAAGCATCCCTCATGCATTACAGTCAGTTACTATAAAAGTATTGATCTGTGGAGTTAATGTGATTATACTGAGGCATCAAAACTAATTGGTAGTGTTAGTGAAAATTTAATTTAAGAAACCCAGGTGGATTGATGGTAGCGGACTAAATGTGAGCAAATGTCTCTGGGTCAAAGTCAAATATTACTACACTCATATGTCCACACCCACCAACTTTGCATTACTTTATTGTCACTATTATAACCATTATTTGCATTAAACTGACTGTTGTCAGTATTTGACCAAAGTGGGCTGATGCTCTGGTCTCTTTTAACTCCAGTTTAGTTTTATTTGGATGTAACAGCTAGAGTGAGTGCATTGTTGGGAACAATTTCAGCTGGTTCAGGAAAACTGAATTCAAGCAGAAAGTTAAAAATGATGTTGACCTCTATGATCGACGATTGTAATTTTTTCAAAATTCACAATTTTCCTTTGAATAAATTTGTGCACATCATTCTAATTGTCTTACTGCTTGTGTTTTTTTCAGCCATTAACCTACAGGATGCAAAGTGATTAATGCAGTAAAATTACAGAAATACAACAGGTCGTCTGTAAACTAAATCTCTCTTCAGGTATTCTGCACACAGATCAGATGCATTCTGACCTGCTGTTAGTGCAGGAAATCCAGACTTGTGAATATAAACCAAGAATCACGAAAAGCAGTGTCTGCACGACTAGTGACTACACTGATGGTAAAAAGCACAGCATAATTCTGCTTACTGACTCATATGTCTCATTCTGATGATTTATGATCCTAATTACAATCCTCCTTCATCTTCATCCCCTTTTTCTTTGCCCGTTATCTCTCCCTTGCCTTAATTTTTCTACTCCTCCTCATTCTAGCGAATGCTACACATGTAAAATAGACTCAAATCCTGACATTGCGAGAACACAAGCACTTGTGACGTGCACTCTTTTCATTGTGGCTTGCCCTTTGGCAAGAGTATCTCTGGGTTTTTTTTTTTTACCTTAATCCTTGGTCGATTTCTGTCCTTCGTTACAAAAGCAGGAGAGAGAGGGAGCTTAGAATGGGGTAGAGGAGACAAAAGGAAGAGGACATGTTGAAAACAGGACGAGGGCTCTAATTCACCTGTTTTGATGACCCATTCATGTGCTAATGTGATTTTTTTTTTTGTGTGTAATACCACAGTGATGAGGCGTATGGTCTTTACACAAACAAGGTGTGTGTGACTGCTTAAGAGTGAGGGGGGTTGTTACTAGCATGGATACTTAAGATCTTGTAAATGTGATTGGAAGGAGAGTGACTCTGGTCGAGAGTCATAATAACGTTTCCATAATGTGCTCATCCCTGGAAGGCTCAGGTGACATGCATCTTGAGGAGGTTTTCATGTTTGTTCTCCTAGAACAAACATGAAAGGGTCAAATGTTCTCACTTTACTGTGTGACCGAATGCACACATGGCCAATGACTGTCCATGTGTGTGGTTTCTACCTTCGCATGATTAATGAGTTGGTAAAGATCAGTGCACTCCAGTGTCAGTGGTGAGGAGAACATATGTGATGCTAAAAATGACTATGACCCCCTTGTCCAGCTCTTCTTCAAAAACACTGTGTCAGTGAGGTAAAGGCTTTCTGGGTCAGTGCTGAAAAGAATGCACAAACAATTTAAATATTGCTCACAGGCACCTCAGTGGTGGTTATGCGTGAGGGGCAAATGCTCTTTTTTCCCACTTAAAACTCTCCTGCTAGTTTAAGGTTGAACCATCAACCTGGTCACAAGCTCAAGGCCACAACCACTACATCAGTTTCTTTCCCTGTTAGAACTTTGGTGCAGTCACATTTACTTGTGTTTCTGCCAGTGATGCTGAACCCCCTTCAATTTTGTTTGAGGTTGTTTGAGCTTAAGGTTATGCTTTTGTCATCACATCATTAGGAATACTATGCAGATAAGATCTTATTATACGGAGGAATGAAGGAATGTATAAGAGAAATTCCAAATCCCACCTTCGACAAGAAATGTGGGTTGCAAAGGCAGAATGGCACTGTTCATGTTTTCACTCAGAAGGGCAGAAAAAGAAGCACTAAATGTAAAATTGGTAAGATTTTATTAGTATCTAATGCCTCATGTTCTGACACAACATCAAAACATGCGCCTAGCAGCACAAGCAGCACACCTGCCATTTTTGAAGTCAGATGAATGGTTTCCACATTATGCAAGCGGCAGACAGACATACAGACACACAGAAAGTAGTTGCTTTAATAGAAGGACGTATAGTACATTTGCTTCCAAAATGTAATGGAGGTTTATAGCAGAAAGCAGAAATACAAAAAAAAAAAAAAAAAAAAAAAGTACAAAAATACAAATTTTACTTAAACTGACTGTATTGTTAGAGAAAAACTTCACATGAATAGAGAAAATCGTTTGATATACTGATGTGTATGACCAATTTAATAAGCTGTCAGTATGAAGTAAAAAGTAAGAACCAGTAACGTGTTTAATAAATCACCTTCGTGACAAAAACTTTCATGGATCAATATGTTCTTAGTAGATCCAAACTATTTGTTTATATGGTAGAAAAAAATCCCTGTACAAGCTGGAGTCATTACTTTTGACAGGTGGAAAGACACCTGTCAAAAAAGGTCCTTGGTCGTATAATAAGCTGTCTTTGTCATTTTGTCTGTCGCTGACATGCAGTTTAAATTGTGTGACATGTTTTTGAAGTCACCCTCCACTTTTGTATTGGGAGGAAAATTACAGCCTTCACAGACAGGACGGTTGAAAGGGAGTGTTGCGCTTTCAACATGTACTTATCCTTACAAGGTATTGTCACATTTGTGATTCACCTTGCTCCAGTGCTATTTTTCCTCAGACCTCTTGTGCAGAAGGCTGTCAGCCTGAATCACAGCTTCACTCACAGCCTCAAGGGAGCCTACTGTTGTTTTTCTTATTAAACAACGAGCCAGCAATTATTCATGTCTGGTATTTGGAGGCTGACCCATTTTAATTAGTGACTTTGTACAGTAGGTGAAACCACCTACGCAGAAAGCAGTGGTGGACAAAGGATGTTTGAGGAGCAGAGGAATAGAGGGCCATTTCACAATGTACTGGAAATGCAAAATAGAGGGCACTTTATCGTATTTTGTCCCCTGCATAGAAGTGCAACATACAGGGAATTTTATTATGGTTTGTCTGATGGAACGGCAGGGTAGAGGGCACTTAATCATGTTTAGTTCACTAGAAGGGCACCTGGACCTGTATTGTATTTTATCCCTGGAAAGGCAATGTTGAGGGCACTTTCTCACCTTTTGTCCAATGTAAATGCACCATATGGAGCACTTTATCATGTTTGTCCACTGGAATAGTAGATGGATTTGCATTTAAAAGGTGCCTTTCACATCTATTTGACTTCTCAATGTTTGACACATGTAGTATCATCTAAGCAATTTGGGGATCAGTGTCTTGCCCTTACTGCAAGGGGAATCGAATTGTCAATCCTCTGATCAAAGGAGGACCCACTCTACCCAGTGCGTCAGTGCTACCCCAAGGAGGACCACCTTAAAGGCTACTTCCTCACTTGTCTGTGAAGATTCTCAATCATCCAGGTCATGGTAGTCTTGGTGCTTAAGTTGAGGGCAACTGGACTTTCTTAGAAAGTTTCTTGAAGACCCCGCAAAGACCCACTGTCAGCAGTATCAAATCAGTAACTTATAACATTGTCAAACATCTCACAACAATACTTGCTCCTCTTGTTGGCAAGACTCCATACCACATCCAGAATTCTAATGACTTCACCAGTTCGGGATCTCAGGCTGGCACCAGAGGAAACCATGGTCTCCTATGATGTCACCTCCCCATACCCATATGCGAAGCAGTGGAAACCGTCTGGAAACGACCCATGTGAGATAGTACTTTAAACCTTAGAACCACCTTCACCCCGGATCACATCTGTGATTTGCTGGACCTCTGCCTATCCACTTCCTACTTCAAATACAATGAAGGTTTCTACAAATAGAAGCATGGCTGTGCCATGGGCTCCCCAGTGTCTCGTATTGTGGCCAACCTCTACATGGAAGAATTGGAAAGTAGGGCACTGAGCTTTTTCAAAGGAACAACACCGACCCATTGGTTCAGATATGTGGATGACACCTGGGTCAAGATCAAAACCCAACAGGTAGAAGCCTTCACGGAATACCTCAACTCAGTAGACGGTAATATCAAGTTCAAAAGGGAGGATATGAAAGAGAACAAGTTGCCTTTTCCTGGACTGTGCATTACACTTTGAGAAGGACAGAGGACTTAACATTGAAGTTTACCGGAAACCTACTCACACAGACCAGTACCTGCTGTTTAACTCTCACCACCATTTGGAACACAAGCTGGCAATTATCAGAACCCTACATCACTGGGCTGAAAATGTTCCCGCAAGGAGAGAGGAACTAAGACTAAGGAACATAATCACATCAAGACAGCATTAAAAACCTGTGGATACCCTAACTGGGCGTATGTCAAATTCACTAAGGCCTCCAGGAACAACACCCTGACAACACAGGAAGAGGAGAGGAACAAATGCCACAACGTTGTCATTCCTTATGTCAGAGAAATTTTGAAGAATTTTCTCTGAACATAACATTCAAATTCACTTCAGACCCTGCAAAACCCTGAGACAGAAACTAGTTCACCCTAAGGGCAAAACTCCCAGATACAAAATTAGCAATGTTGTCCAGTGCAGTGAGGAGTGCACAGATTTTTGCATCGGGGAGACCAAACAACTTCTCCACAAATGCATGGCTCAAAACTGAAGAGCCAGCTCCTCTGGCCAGGACTCAGCAGTCCACCTACAAAGGAGAATGGTCACTCCTTTGAGGATGAGAATGTGCATGTGCTGGACAGGGAGGATAGATGGTTTCAGAGAGGAGTGAAGGAGGCCATCTATGTCAAGCTGGAACAGCCATCACTTAACAGAGGAGGAGGTCTTAGACACCAATTGTCTGCCACATACAATTTTGAAATCCTTCCCCAGAAAACTTAGCCACCATTCACACCTTTGGCTCATGTGATACCAGCAACACACACGATGACCGGGGGAGTGACAACCCAATTGATGGGAGGGGGGGATCTCTGATACATAGATTGGGGGGCTGGGCATTGTACCCTTTGTCGACTCCCTTAGGTGTGAAACATCCTCCACAAGGTTAAATACTGGAGACTCCCTTCTATAAACTTAGACCTGAGGAAGCCTCTTGGATGAGAGCCGAAATGTCTTCAAGAAACTAAAGAAGTCAGTTTGCCTTCAACTTAAAGACCAAGTCTACATCCTCACTTCATCATGTTTTACCTACCATAAAAGCACTGATCATTTATATATATTGTATTATCATTAAAATGTTGGCAAACATGTGATGTATATGCCTAAAGCTAACAATAGTGCAAATAAACCTCACCCCAAACAAAAAAGCTTTACTGTTGGATTCCTGCTTCATTTTGTCTCATCCTCTGCTCTGCCTGCCTCACCCCGTTGCATTGCATTTTCAGAACTTGCACTTGAAAACTTGAAAATTATTGATGAAAACTGAGTCACGAGAAGCTACTTTCAACATCTTTGATGTATTGAGGCATACACCCGACAGTCTCCGAGGCTCTCTGCAGCTTTACACTCTTGCACTCCTCAATTTGAATCACACCTAGGAGAAACTTCAAGGAATAAGACTTAAGTTAAAGCATGCAGAATATGCTAACTATGGAGATTAAACAGAATTTGACATGAAGTCTAAAGCTGCACATTACTCTTAGCTATTTGATAATGAGCTACGTTTTCATGCATGTGAACAAAGGTTTTGTAGCGTGCTAGTGGTGTGATATGAACATTATTTGTTGGTTGGTCCATCACTTTGGCACAGACTGAAATATCCAGAATATATTATATGTTGCTATAACAATTGTACAGGCATTCATGGCTTCCAAGGGTTGGACCCTGACATTATCTCTATAGCACCAGAATGGTTTGACATCTGTCACTTTGAGTGAAAGCAACAACGATTATGGATTGCCATGCAATTTAATTCACATATTGAGCAACATCATCAGAATAAAAATTTAAAAAGATTTTTGTTTATAAGTTCATCTGGTTACCATTTTACTGTTTAATTGTTTTGTATGTTTTTATTTACTTTATCATAGCAGATTCACTCCCCTCTAAATACAACTGATATAGAATTATTGGACTGATAACTGACTGGGTGGCTGTGGCTCAGATGGTAGAGAGGTCATCCAGTGATCAGAGGGTTCCTGGTTTGATCTCTGACCCTGCAGTTAACATGTCAAAGTATGAACAGTGCTCCTGAAGCTGCGCGATCAGTGTATGAGTGTGTGAATAGTTAATGCTCCTGATGAACAAGTTGCACCCTGTGAGGTAGTCACTGCCACCAGTGAATGAATGTGTGTGTGAATGGGTGAATGCAAAAACCTGTAATGTAAAAGCGCTTTGAGTGGTCAACAAAGCTATATAAATATAGGATTACATAATGTTATTTGGTACCTCCACCAAGGAGCTCATGTTTTTGCCAGCATTTGTTATATGGCAGATTTTGATTACATTTTTAGGAGAGGAGGGAAATGGCCTAAGGAATAATGAATTAGATTTTGGTAGTGATCCGGATCATTCCGGATCAGATTTTTTTAAAATGGATTTTTACAGGATAACTGTAATGCTCTGTGAGGTAACTCAAAAAGCTATGGACTTGCAGCCAACATTAATATGAAGCAGCATGTTGACAAATCATAACTGTAAGTAAAATTGGCAGATCTACTGACATCTGGGAGGGGACTGTTGGTGCTCTCCCAGTCCCACTCTCTAGTTTTAATATCATTATAGTGTCTTTGATTGCCTATCATATTTATGAATTGAACAGCTGATATCATGACAACCAAAGTTCCAATTGACCAAAACTGATGATTGCTTTTTGTTCAAACATGGGAACTGATCCACCTGACTTCTCTTCTCAGTTGTCATAGTGGCATTAATGGCTTTGTACATACATAAAAACCAGTGCCAGACCAGTGCTTCACATTTGATGTATTTCACACCATATTCTGCTGATTAGAGATAAAAAAGAATACATTTATTAAATTTAAAAATGAAACTAAGTTAGTAGAGGTCTTTTTTCATTAAGAATCCAACCAGTATTTGGTGCATTTTTCGTTGCAGCTTTTCATGGGTGATTTACATCTGATGAATTTTTGCATATTGAGCAGGAGACTGGAGTGTGGAGCTGAGGTTTGGGGCTAAACTGCAACAGAGGAGACAACATTAAAACTGGGACCTGAGCTCTGGGTGGGGAAGGAATCCTTTTTTGAGGAAGATGCTCTAGGGAAATAAAAACAAGGTGTCACTGTGACTTACAAGAAGAACTGACGGAGAAAGGATATGATTTCAGGATGTCAGGCACAATTGCGGTTATGTAAATACACGTCACTGGAGGAAAAAAAAAAAAGAGCATGGCTTTGTATTATTGTGACTTGATGCTATGGTTGAGCAAATTTGAGTTGAAAAATCATTGAGTGAAACATTTTTTGTCTACCATAACTATAGCATTGTGTCCTCAAGTTATTTGCTGAGCAGATAGCAGGTCTTTACCTTCTGTCATATGACATAATTCTAGAATATGTGGAAGAGATACAATTCATTATAAATAAATATTAGCCATCTACCACATTGCTTTGGAAATCTAAACATACCCTTCCTGCTACAATATCCCAAGAAAAATAGAGAAATTTAGGAGGAGGAGTTGTCATGGTTGTGCACACGCTCTGTTTCCTTGTGAGATAAATAATTATGATGCTTAAGGGGCACTCGCTGTCTGTTTCACATTGATATGCATGGTATCATTTTTTTTTGTTTCTTGTGTCTGGTTCATTATTTTATTTTATTTTTTTAAAAAATTTTTAATGTATTTTTTGCTAATGTTGTCACTACCGTTTTTATGTAAAGCCTGGTGATGCATATGTTGTGATATTGGGCTATAATAAAATCTGACTTGACTAGATGAATGTGTTTTGTGTTCAGTGATGTCTCCAAGATCCCATTAGTACCGTCTAAGCTGAAGGATTCAGCTGAAGGGCTGTAAGAGTCCATCCATCAATATGTAAGTAAAAAATGCTGAGCTTGACTCCAACTCTGCTAATTATAGTACAGGTTGGCTTAACCTCTGCATATTTTCAGACACCCCAAGAATCTTTCATTCTCAACCTAAATTTTTTTTGTTTAGAGGAGAGGTTTTTAGTGCTGTCAAACAGGAATTATCATTAAAAGTCAAGCCGCAAGTCTGCTCATCTAATATGTGTGCGACAGAAGGGGTATTAAGCCTCTTTTTTCAGATGGTTTATTTTAGCCATGGTGATATCATGTGCCAGCAGGCTGGAACCGAGGAAACCCAGCGACGCGAAAACACAAATGGATTCTCAAACAATCTGAGAGGACATTGAACACTGTTGCCAATTGTGTTATGAAATAAAGTCATGAACCCAGAGCTGCAAATAGGTATCTGTTGCATTTGAGTCCTGAATAAACTTTAGCCAGGCTATGCTATGTAGTTATGTCAGTTAACAGCTGGCTGCCTCAGTCAGACCTCTTAGTGTGACCAGAGGCCACTGCCATGATCTCCATTAGATCTGTGGAAGTGCAGATTATATATAAATATTCTCAGTAGAACTGGCCCTCATTAGGTGTACTAATCCACTTCCTGTCAGATTCAGATGAGCCAGATGTGGTGGTTGCGCAAACATAAGTGTCTATGACTGTCCATCCATCCATTTTCTACCGCTTATCCTGTGGAGGTTGGAGCCTATCTCGGCATCATCGGGCGATGGCGGGGTCACCCTGGACCCCTGGACAAGTTGCCAGTTCATCACAGGGCTCACAAATAGAGACAAACAACTATCCACACACACATTCACACCTACGGACAATTTAGAGTGACCAGTTAACCTAACTCCCAGTTTGCATGTTTTTGGACTGTGGGAGGAAGCCGGAGTACCCGGAGAGAACCCACGCAGACACAGGGAGAACATGCAAACTCCACACAGAAAGGCCCTGACCCGGGAATCAACCCAGGATCTTCTCGCTGTAAGGCAACACTGCTAACCACCGCACATATGACTGTCTACTACTCAGAAAAATCTTCAGTTCACACGATTTTTAACTTTTTGATAACAACCATCACGCTGTTCATACTAAACATGTTATCCATCCAATCAAGAGTTCCCTGTGGGTGAAATTAAAGGATGTCAACAAATACCTCAGCACTCACTGCTCCTCCTGGGGAATTGAAATCAGCCGTCAGGGCTCTGCCTCTCAGGTCTGTCTGCGCTCGTACTGATTATGGCCTGCTCCGCTGGCCTGTTGTGCTTCCTACGGCATGCATGATAAAGCAGAATCTCAAGGCTGTCAGCTCAAATCCTCTATAACTACTAAACACTGGAGAGATTAAGTTCCAACTCCCAAATAATTAATCAATTTCCATTACCCCCCCATGCGATCAATCATATTCTCGTTAAAGTCTAAACTGTCGCCCATGGCTGTACATAGTAGTTGCTTACCACTCTGGCCTCCAACTTGAACAGTTTTATTGCTCAAGTCTTTCTAAAATATCTTTTTAATCTTGTGAGAAGTGTTTGGCTGAGGGCAACGTTCCACGGTTGCAGCGATTGGTTGGTGGTATCTTGAGCTGCAACCCAAGAAGAGATCACCAACTAGAAGGGTCTGCTTATCATGGGGATTCCCCATGTCCGATCTGCACTATTTAAAGAAAGAAAAACACCTCCATCATGCCTTGAAATTGAGCAACCTGTGGTTAGTCGCATGAAATCTTTTCAACTGTTGGGTTTTCCCAGCTGGAGAATGGAGGTTACAATTAGTCACAGTGATAAAGAAAAACAATGCGGCTAATGTTACACACTCAGGTTATCACCTTGCCAAACACTGTCGCGTTTTGCAGGTCAGGGATCTGCTTGACCACTTCCTGTGATGAAGAGCAGTGAGACAGAAATACTGTTAAGCAAGCTCACTTCTCATGTAACTGGAGCGTATAGATGAGTTCTCTCTTTCTCTCTGGGACTGACTTTGCTCTGTTTAGACTCCTAACTTTAGTTTATCCAGGGCTGAGCAGGACTGCTTACCTTCACAGTGCTCTGAGGTCAGGTGAGGCTTTCACAACATCTTTGTATACAATCCCAGCCTTCCATTTAGAGCTTTACATGGAAATTAGCACATGGAACAGTCAGTTGATTTTGTTGACAATATTGACTCATTTTGGAAAATACATTTTCACCAATATCTACTGCGATGTTTCATCATGTTCCATTTATTAATAGTCTATTAAATGAAGGTTCTTGAATTGTACTCACAGAAAACAAAAAAAAATACTGCATCAGTCATGTCTACATTTAATAAAATTTGTTTTACTTTTTTTGAGTGCAGAACTTGATAAATATATCGAGTGCAGACCTCTGTAAATACTAGTGCAATTTAACACTTAATAGCATTCATCACAATTGCTTGTTCTCGCAAGATTACAAGTACAAAACGTGATGATTGGTGTGTTCACTGACAATCTTTAATGCTCAACCTCTCTCCTAAATAAAAAAAAAGAGCATTAGCATAAGAAAAGGTACATGCACAGGTGTGATATTTGCCCATTGCATGCGTGTTGGCAGCCCTGAGCTCCTACCATCATTGTGGTTGCTCCTCTCTTTAGCGCTGATAAACCAGTTGGCTGGTTGATGTGAGACGCAGCACTGCCACTATGCCACATGTTCCAAATTTAAATGTTGAGAGATTCACCTGGCATTGATCAGTTCCATCAGTATTGAGTGAACTTTTGGTAAGAGCTTAAATATAACAGATGCTAAAAGTCCCACACTGCAGGTGTAAGGGAGGTGCAAGGCCAGCAACACAACCAGTGTAATATGTTTCCAATGTGCTCTGTGGAAAGAACCCATACTAATCACTCACTACAACAGATCCCCTCCCCAGTTTAGACGAAAAGCAGAATCAATATTGTCTCCAAATTGTATGTCATGTTCACCATCTTAGAGGCGAGCGATCTCTGTGGTGTCCTGCTAATCAATGAGCAGACGGCTCATCCAAATTTCCTGTCTCATGCTTGATTCGTATTCAAAATTTTGTCTGATTGCAAAGTGGGCAGCTACACCTTTATGTATTATTTCTCAGAGCAACTGCCTGGAGACAAGAGTCCCTTTCCCTCTGTTTAAACCCTTTAAGCAAGGCCTTTATCCTGGCAAGAACGCATGAGTGCACGTGGGTATGTGTGCACAGGAGGAAAAAGAGAAAAGGCGCATCTGTGTGAAAAGCAGAAGGGTTGTCTCAGACAACTAAGACTTCCAACACGTCATAAGTAGATGCAGAAGCAGCTTTCAACCGCCCTGATAGAACAGAATAGGAAAGAGAAAATATGCAAGATGTCCAATTTAAATAATGTTTGAAGGAAATTGTATTTAAACTGATGAACAGGCAGGAATCACAGAGGCAATCAAAGTTACTGTTGGCCTGACTTTGAGCGTCCCTCACACACACATGCACACAGTCATTAAAGCCTGGGTCAGTATTGTGCTGGGACTGCAGTGAAGGCTATTACACTCCGTGGTTCTGTCTCTCAATAATGCATGATTAATTAGCCAACTCTGAAATAGAGTGAAACTGAGCACTGAGTGGAAACTAAGAGGGACTCAGTAGGTAGCTAGTCTGCAGAAACACATATATGCTCTCATACACAAACGAGACCTGCAGGTAGCATGTCTCATTTGTCCTTCAGTTCTTGTCATAAACTCTTTGTGAAAATGTTGGAAGACTGGAGGACTAAAATTTACAGTACAATATGTATATATGTTCTTTGTTAGTATGTATGTTAGTATGTGTTATCAATGAACAAAATGTGTAATGTGAACAAGGTCACTCTTAGAGTAAACATACAATATCACCAGTCTTTCTGCTCTGTTCTACAGTCTTAGTATTATAGATTTTTGCACATTGTTTTGGTTTTATGGTGACTGTCCTCATTCTCATCACTCTCATCCAACAGGCTGTAATTTCCAGCCGTAGCTGTTTTCGCAGAAAACATCTTTAGTATAAAACCACTCCACTACCAGCCCATCAGCAAACTGCAAATTGCATTTAGCAGCTTAAGTACTGGATATGGTATATCCCTTAAGCGTTGGAGGGGCACAAAACAATGCTGATGTTTCTTTGTCTGTTGCAGAATTGTATGTATTGGATGGACCAGATCAAGGAATGTCATCAATTTTAATCGCTGACAAATGCGTGCCACCTTAAATGCTGGGGTTAGGTTTTTATTATAAATTTGAAGCCAAATGCTGATGAACAGGGTTGTGTTGCTAGTCTAATGTTTGGTACAGTTTAAAAGTTAGCTGCATTGTTCATCAGAGCTGTTTCATGGAGCCATCTTTATTAATTAGTGGTGATTCATTTTTATCCTGTTTTATACCTTTATTTTTCTTGTATGTTTCTGTATGTTTGTCGGTTCCTTCTACACTCAGTGCTCTGCCGCTTGTCTACAGCCAGAACTCACCTGCTTTGACATTTTCTACTATATACTGCACGGTGACAAGTTCTAATAATGGAGTAATTCAGACATACATGATTGATGCAGACATAGATTCTCAGGAAGAAGAGGAAGAGCTACTGGTTCAAGTCTCAACCCCCCGAAGTGCAGACAGAATCAGAATCAGAACACGTTTTTCAGACTTTCAATAACAGTCATTTAAAGGAGGTTGTCATTTTATCTGATAAAGGGGAAAAGAAAAAATCAGCTGCAGGATTCCTAACTGAAATGTGGCCTGATGGGTAAAGAAATAATAAGTAACCCTTTTTCAGTCAGTTGTATCTGAACCAGTTTGGTTGTCTGCTGCCATGGCTGCAAGACTTGAGTGTTTGCAGGGATAATTGGCCTCATATTTGGCAACCTGTTTGGGGGGGTGGGCAAAACAGTTGTATAGGAGTGCCTTAAAACCGCTAACCTGCTCTGGTCAGAACATTCTGCACCAGAATCGAAACTTAAGGAGAAGGAAATACTGGCTGCTGCGTTATTATCAGAGGAATATTTCAACATAGCATGATTTCTTAATGTCTGACCAAATATTAAGGCCATTTTATGATTTAATACAGTAAATATCTAATATATCACTCCTTTAAGAAAATCAAATGAAAAAACTCCTAGACTTTCCAGTTACTTTCAGAGATAATGAGAGAGAGAGAGAACAAAGAGAGCAAAGATAAAGAAGCTTTCCATTCATTTAGAATCGCTTTTCACAGTAGATGAAAAGTTGATGAATACCAGTATCAGATGCATGCCAATCAATATCAAACATTGGAAGACAGAGACTATTTATTTTGCTAACGTGATTGTGATGTGAAAGCATATCAACAAGATTAAAGGTACATCATGTAGCAAAAACTTAAAAACCTTAGTGTGGATTTACAGATATTAAAGCACTTAAACTTGAAAACATACTTTTATTTATACATGTAATGATAATCAAACAAAGGAAGTTGATCCGCAAAAAAAATCCCATCCTCTATGTTAGCTAATTTTAGCCTCTACCGCTCATGCCTAATAAAACAAATACACTGACACAGACAGACATGTAACCATTCTGTGTTGTTTTGTTTCTGCGGACCATTAATGCAGACCTATTCTGTGGCTTGTGACCATGGAATCCAAGTGTAATGGACTGCACAAGAAAGTCTTTTGTTACCTCAGCAAAGGAAGTTATGTTTTTTTGCCGGTCTTTGTTTGTTTACAGAATAACTCAAAAGGCTCCAGAAGGAACTTGATTGAATTTTCGGGGGAGGTGGAAATTAGCCTAAGGCCAATTTTTTTTTTTAAGGATTTTTATTGGATAAGGGAATAGATCATATTTTTTTCCTCCTTAAGTATTCTTAATGTCTTTTATGTTACATAAAAGACATTAAAGACAAAAAAAAAAATGATGACATTTTCAGGAGAGGTGGAAAAGGGTCTAAGGAAGAATTAATTAGATCCTGGTCATCCCCTGGATCAAGGAATTCTTTTTAAAGGATTCTTTACCATTGCGAGATAAGACCAATTTCAACATTTTTGCTTGTGTTTATTTCCATAAGGTCTGCGCCCTTCAAGTGCTTTGTAGTTGGTTATGAATTCTAAATTTATTTTAATTGAATAAATAAAACCTTTGATTTTTTTTTTATCATAAAAGTTGTTGTTTATACGCTCAATTTGAAGCAAGTGTGAATTAGTTCTGCCTTGTGTTAAGGAAATCACTATAGAATATGAAATATTTTGGAAAGGAAAATTATCACATTGCAGTGACCTCTGTCTCATCTATTCCATCTATCCTTTCCTGGTTTGGGGCTCTCATGTCCATGCCGAGTCATTATCACTTCCAGGTGTGATGTTCCAGAAATTTCCAAGTTTAGTCATCAAATGGCAACAATTTTCCATGTCCTGAACTTTCCTCCCAACTAACAATGAGGTCTGCCTCAGGCAACAGACAGTTAACATGTTACTGAGGGTCAGACCAAGAAAGACAGAGTGAGAAAGACATTCATCCAGGAATGGAGAGTTTTCAGTGCTGCATCGGCCTCAGTCCCACAATGGAAATGGATAACAGGAAACCTCAGATTAAAATGTAGCTGAACAGTTCTGCCTTGTGGCAACTCAGCTCCACTCCATTGAAGAGCCCTGCTGAAATCACTCACAGCACCAGTGGCTGCACACAATTATGATCCGGTGCTCAGTCTGTGCTATGCCGATGATTAATACATGGATACACAAACACAAGTTGGGATTGTGAATTAGCCTTTGGTAACAGCTGCTGTTGAAAGTGGAGCTCTGCGTACACCATCCTGCTGAGAAAGTGTTGCTTCACTGTTAGGCAGCTGCTGTTGTGCGTGTCAGGTCAGCTTTCCCCTAAATTAATATTGAAAATATGGCAAGTGTTTGCTCTAGCTGGACCAAAAGAGATGTAACATTTCTATTGTTCTGGCCTCTTTGAGAGGACTAAAGCTTCGCGGCTCAGCAGCTTGTGGGCTGTGTTTTGCCTCTGGGTTGGCACGGCAGGAAAACAAACTCAAAGCTCAAGCTCGAAAACATCAAAGCAGAGGATAATCGTGAGCGCCTTCTTTCAAATAATAATCACAGACTTGAGTTGGAGTTGAGAGTGTGGATGAAAAGGTGACAAAGTTTTGCTTCCACACTCGCAGTCATCCTCTGGAGTCAGGGAGTTTTAACAAGATGACTCACGGTTGTTGGAGGTGGTTTTTTAAGCAGCTTGAATGGCATCAGTGCATCCATTTGTTTTGGCACTTTTCATTAATTACAGCTATCTGTGTTGTTCAGAAGCAAAAAATGCAGCTGCTGATTATTTGATTACTATTCTTCAGTCACATTTCTCTATTTCTACCAATAGTTCCAAAACAGATAGAAATATGTCTACTGAACTCTGACAGTGCAAACATCAGAGTTTTTCTACCCTGCAAAAATACCTTTATGTGTTTTTGTCTGTTTGTGCTGGAACCAATCAGGTGAACAAAAATAGTCTTCTTAAGGCTTCATAAAGATGTACTCACTACAACACACCGCATGACCCTAAAACTTGTAAAAACATACTTATATTTAAGTCTTTTTAGTCTGATATGTCCAATTTAACCTAAAACATGTAAGATAAAGGTGTTGAACAAGCCTTCTGGAGTAGCCTTCTGAAGATCGGGATCCCTCACCCGCTTCACCAACAAACATGGTAACGATGTGGCAATAATCAGCCAGTCCCATCAGACAGAGAGTATTTTAGCATCTTTTAGCTAATAATTTTGATTTTACAACCCACAACAGCTCTGATAAACCAACTTTAGAGTACCTGCCCAGTATCAGACAGCAGACATAGCAGATGACTACCTGGTAACAGTAGATTAACTGCTAAAGAGCCCGATATTAGTCCCAGAAATGGGGGGAGACCTATAAATATTAAAGAATAACAAATATTCAATCTACATTCATTAGATTCATCATGTTAATGTTGTGTTCACAGCTTGCTGTTCCGAGTGCCTTGGTAAATAAATGAATACAGCTGCAACAGTCCCCTCCTTTTAAGATTTTTTTTTTTTTCTTTTTCATGTAGCAATCTCCATATTATTTAAAGACATTAATTAAATTCTGGAACTGTCTTGAAATAGGTTGTTAACAGTCTGCATAGGTGCCACAAACAAAGATTTATACATTTTAAAAGAGAGATATTTGCAGTATGGGCTTGAGCTGGATGTTGTCTGTATAATTTTCTCAATTACAGGCAGTTTTAGGTGAATTAATCTGGTCTACACTAAAGTCACACAAAAAAATATTTTTTATGTCCTCTTCATTTTGTCCATTGTTCCTTCTGGAGTTAATTTTATTATTGTGTGCTGCTGGTACTCCCAAGTTATCGCCACAGTGTTTGGTAGGTTATGTGCATGCCTCTGAGCAATTAACAATATTACAGCTGATTAATACAGCATATGTGTTCAGTGTGTCTTGATGTTAGAATAAGCACGTACAGTATCATACCAATCCAGGGTAGAGGGAACATGTGCATATTTATGTGGTTTATGTGGTTAGCTGATCCTGTTCTTGTCAAATCAAATTGAGGATGTACATGTTGACCTCGCAGACTCATGGCACAGTGTCCTCGACTCATGTGTCATGTGAGGATGACACACACTCACAAACACATACACATACACATACACATACACAGACTGGTGAGCTAGTGGGGGAGAAATGCTCTTATGGACCCTGTTCTAAAAGCAGGTTTGCCCAAGCTGTTTGTACTGGCAGTCCTCCCAACTACAGCCACTTACACTGTGACTGTGTGCAAGGAGGGGAAAAATATAGAACATTTTATGGAAAAAGTACAGATAAAAAGAGCAAACTATCACGGAAAAAAGGGCAAATATTACCAAGCTGAAAAAAAACCCCCATTTACACAACAGGGTGAAGGAAGAGGAAAAGAATGGAAGAAGAAAGGGTCAGAGGTGGGTGAAGAAACAGAGAGGTGTGTTCGGGTTTGACCTCTCGTTTCAATGAAGGCAAATTTGTGATTAATGGATTTTCACACGGCCATGGAATCACTCACCACTTCCCTGCGACATTCTTTTTAATCTATTGGCTGGATCCAGGCCTGATCCCGGTTCAGGGCTGTGGGTGTCTCTCCGCCCACACCGCCGGTCATGGCAGACAGTAAACACTGCGCTAAGTAAATGGCTGACAGGAGTCAGCTCTGAAGGGGGTTAGCTGTGCTGGGCTGTACATACAGAAGCTTATTTGTGCCTCTGTAAGCTCAGGCCCACACTCTACATATGCAGATAACACTTGCTTTGCAGGTTGACAGGTCTCATAGATACACCTTGAGATAAGTGCATGGAAGACTAAAATGACCAAAATATGAATTTTAGCCAGTAGGTGTTAAGTGAATATATCCAATTGAAGCTGAGATGCCACAGTCATACTAGCCACTTGCCGCTTTGAGCTACCTGTTCGGCAAATTAGCCAGCTATTATTAGCTTATTAGTTGTTAATAGAAAGACAGTTGAGGCTGAAGTGACTGTGCTTTTCCCTAAAAGTCTTAGGTGGTAAACCAAAGACAAATTGCTTCCTTTGTCCTTCTTAGACTTATTGGATTGTTCTGCCAATTCCTGTGGTAACAACTCTTGGTATTCTCTAATCGCCGACTAATCTTCCCATGCATTAATTTTTCTTTTTGTACTGTTTCCTGTGTCCTCATCATAGATGCTGACATGACATGAGAGCTTCCTAAAAATAAGAATTATTTTGGTAGGATTTGAATCAAGCTCTCAAAGTACTTGGTAATTTTAGGTAGCTCTTGTCACGTGTGTGTATGTTCCTGTTTTTGTGATCAGTGTGGTTTTATTAAGTTATTTGAAGGTAAAAGAAAATGGGGTGAAATGTCAAATTGACAGCTGAGCTCTATGAATAACATGAGTTCAACTCTGCCTGTAGGTCTAATACAGAATTACAAATGGAATTACATCAGTAACTAGGATGTAGAAATTTCCTTATCACAATGTAAACTTAGCTGTTGTGTGTGGGGACTTGCTCTCTGTGTGCTACTAGGCAGTGGATATTTCCCAACACCAGCCACTTTGTGGGATTGACACAGCTCAGATGTATTGTACATGGCAAGCACTAGAGTGGCCTTATGGGGCCTTTTGTATTGTACTTATAGGTGGCGTAACAAAAAGAGGTATGACGTTGGTTTGGGATGGTGAGAGATACGAGGAGGTGAGCTGACCCACCAAGGACAAACTTTTGATTATTGTAGGGGCTTATGTTCACTGTGAGCAACATGGCAAACAAGCCACTGACCCAGTGTCCAGACCAAAAAGCTTTTAGGTGTATTTTACCTCAGAGGTTCTATACTTTTGACAATTTGTATTGTGAATACATTTATATTAGAAAAAAGGAAGCTTAAAAAGTTAAAAGAAGAAGATTTCTTGGTCATCAATCCACAATAATAACACAAAAATACAAAACTGAAGCAAGGACACAGTTTGACCAGTCTAGCCTAAAGAAGCAGGGTGCAAACAGCCAGAACTTTACTCCCATGAAACCATAAATGTCTCATCTTTTCATTTCATTTTGAGAATGGAATAAACTGTGAATTGGTGAACAGGGACAGATGAGGAACACAAAAATAGCCCTAGACTTTTCGTTTCAGGCGATCCCACCGAACCTCTTGGCGGTGCCACAATCCACACAACCCCACACCCATTTTATGTGATCAAGTTTGCTGAACAGTATTCTTCACAATAAGCTTAGTGAAATACATGTAACAGAAGTGGACCCAAGGTGCCCTGATAGCACAATTGTGAACGTCACAAATGTGCCATCTTGGATGCCACTATAGTAGATAAAACATGACAAAGTTCTCTAAGGGGTATCCTTTTAGTGTACAAAGTGTTATAGGATTCCCTTTTAATAGTAATTTTGCCCCTGCCCCTCAAACATCCTGAATCTGTCACTAACATGTAAAAGAGGAGGCTGTATAGTAGGAAAACATATTTGCACAATGTCACTGGCATCCAGGCTTTGACCAAATCTACATCTGTCCACTGCAGATATACTATTTGCAACTAGGATGAATAATTATTAGGTTGGGGATTAGTATATTAGTACAATAGTATAATGATAGAATAATCTGACTATATTAACTACATAATGCTTTTGTAGTCATAGAATAGCAGATACCTACTGTATATCAATAATGTAATTCCAGTTGGACAATACATACACAACCAGTATTTACAATATTTGTAGGGTTTGTTACTTAAAAATTAAATCCATGAACGTGACAAATCATTCTACAGTGGTGCTCAGTCTCTAATTGTCCAATGATAACTTTAATAATCACAAGCGTTCATCTGCAAAACCGAGTTCATTATTTTGGGACGCTTGCTCTCGTGCGTCAACCTTTATATAAGAACCTCCTCCTTCCTTGGTCGTGTCATGAAAAGTGACAGTTAGAGGCCGATCAAGTTTATGAAAACTTGAACATGTTCCAGTAAGAGGTAACCCAGCCCAACGTGAACGGTTGGGGTCAGTGTTTTCTTCCCTTACAGTGTTTCAGCTGCAGATCAGAAACTAACCACTGAGCGGCTATCACTGGCTTGGGTCGTTCATGTTTGTGAGCAAAGAACAGTATTTCACCAACAGAGTGAGGATGTGTTTGGGCACTGAGGACAGGTTGGCCAATCTTCAAAATTTTAAAGGGCTATTTGAGGGTTAAGACTAGGTTTAATAGATTAGGATAAAATCGAGGGTTTTTTTTTAGCATTGGGGGAAAGGATATTGGGTCAAACACTGAATTCTGATGGTTACAGTTACAGTTTAGTGCTGTCCAGCTGTACAGGTAGTGAGTGTCATTTTTTAAATGACAAGGTGCCCTGTCAGCAGTTTTCAAGGATTATTCTTTTGGGGGAAAAAAAGTAGTCCCGATGTACTTTAAACCTCAAAATCTGGGCAAATAAAAGCAAATTTATCAACAGCAATAGAGTTTCTCTGTAAATGAGCAAAACAACCATGTAAAGGACTAATTTGTAGAATTTCAGGGTATATATTGGTAAAAAGGGAGTATTATATTCCTAATAATGTTTTCATCACAATATAATCACCTGTATTAACACTCTGTGATTTTGTTAGCTAGGTAGTCGTTTATATCTACAGAGCCAGCCATGTTGCACCACTATGATTCTCCAGTATGAACAAACAAACACTTTTCTACTAGAGAGTGCTTGCCACATTTGTATGTTACCCGAAAATCGGCATTAGTCTTCCCACATGCTTGAAAAGTGAAGGTGAGGTGAGGAGTGTGCAGTTGGCTGCAGTCCTCACCCCCACAGCCAGACACCACTACACACTTGTCATGCAGCTGTGTAGCAGCGTGAAAAACAAAACCAAAGCAGCAAAACATTTGTGATTTGTACTGGTGTGAGCCAAAGCCTCTATTAGTCACAATATGACCAAATTTTTATATCAAGCAAAAATACGTCTGGCGCCTTAACAACAGAAGTTAAGTGTTCATCAGTGACATCTGGATATGGGGGAGATCCTTCCCTTTATCATCCAGTTGTATTGAAAATCATTATTGCCTTTTCCATTTATCACCTGAATTGACTGAATATACTGAATTGATTGACCACCAATATTCACCCCAATGCTTTCTGATTACTGGGCTGAATTGCACTAAAGAACAATTCCAAGCCAAAGAGCAAGGTCACAATTACTCTCTCTCTCTCCCCTCCCCTGACTCCCTCTCCAGAGATTGCAGCACTGAGCTGCTGATGCAGTTGCATAAAGTACCGCGGCCCGCCAAACACTTGTTTTTATGCAACACAACCCTTTTGTTCGTCTTCTATCCCTCTTTTCGAGCCTGGCCTATCACCTTTCTTTCTCTTTTCCTATCAAAAGATATTCATCAGTGAAATGTGGCCCCACCTTCTCTGGTTACCCCCACAGAACTGTGTCAGCTCTCTGAACCAGAGAAGGGAGCTTTCAGACAGCACACGCATTTGTCTCAATCACGAAATCACTTTTGCCTGAGTGCTTCACTAAATATTCAGCACACAATGTGAGGGCCTTTTGAGCTCCCAACACGACTTTTATGTTACATAGATGGAATGAATTAAGGAGCAAGTCCTTATCAGTACATACTCCACACATGAATGATCATGACGTCTAGTTCATTATTTCGGTGTCCTGGTCAGCTGTTTGTGAAAGCTGAAAGAAGCAAAGGATTGAACTGAAGAGCTGCTTTCTCTCTTTCTCCTCTCCATCACATGTCTATTCATCCCTTGAACTACACTAAATCCTTTGCATTTTCATCTGTAAAACAAAAACAATAAATAGTTGCCACTTAACAGTTGAGATCTGACATTTGTCAGAAAAACAGCACTCGTCTGCTACTCAAACTGTGGAAGAGCATGGGGTAATGTGTAAGAATAGTTGCCATGACTACATTGACATCATTTCTGGCTAACAGGATTGAGGACTTCTTAATAGAGGGTCAATGCAAATCCTGGCTATGAATATACATTTATGGGAGTTCATGCGAAAAAAGGTTTTGAGGATGTTTTTGAGCTTGTACAATTTAATGTTTCTGTTAATATTGTGTAAGGATGAGGCATGTTGTTTGCAACATCTGCTGCAATAGGCCTGCCCAGGGATGGATCTCACCCACACAGACAGAGGGGAGAAGGCAGAGTGTGCAGCTTGAGAAAGTTAAAGTCAAAATGGAAGGGGGTGGGTAAACATACAAATCACAATGACAGAGACAGTCTGCCTACTGTAGCACACTCCATTCAGTATTCATGGAAATGTGTCACATTCTCAATGCAATGGATGGCTCTCACTCTAGAAGCCATTCTATCTGGACGCGCTGATTGTTCATTTCAGAGGCGTATTTCAATTTCTCAAAAAGGCAATGTGACTGCAAGGGCACAGTTTTTTTGCCATGTCTTGTGCCGTCTGAGGCGGGATGGCCGCAGAAGTGATCTTGTGTCTGTGCCATGTTTGCGTCATTAAGCTTAATGCTGTTCTGTTCTCTTGGCTGATTCAAGACACAGCACCCGCGTGCTTAAATATAATCCTCCGACATGAAACCAAATAGCAGAGCAGAATGGTATTCAAATGGGAGGAGCACTGCTGATCCCCTATTGTGTAACCTTCCGTCTCCTCCAGATGGCTTGATATGAATCTTTCCAGGGGTCAAAACTGTGTAACCAAGCTCAAATCTAAAACCGCTGGGTGTTACATGGCATAAATACGCCATTATTCAACATATACATTGCTTCATCCCCCTCTGCATATGTATGGCAAGTCAGTTCTGCATTTACATGCAGGTATGAGAGTATTTGGGGTGGCAAATATTACCACTGCTGACATTCCTGGCACTGGTGTGAAAAAAAACTCTTGTTGGCCTCCCTGTGACTGCTGCAACATTTGTAAACATCTCATGAGGAAGCAGCACATAATGCACGATCTCCACATGTAACACAGCATGGATACATTTTATAAACTTTTCAATGATTTTCCTTGTAAACAGCGGATAAATTTCTTGCTGCCTGCTTTCACCAAAGAGAGTTTAAAGTTCACCATTCCCTCTAAATTCAAGGGAGGAATAAAGCAAGTGGGTGTGCATAAAGCTATAAATTCAAGCCAGCAGTGTAATCTCAGATTGATATCACTACAGAGCTGCCATGAATACTAATTTAGTGCCTCCTCTCCCACGACTGTATTTCAATAACAGAGCAGTAACAGTTCTGTTCCACACTGGATGTCATTTATTCAGCTGGTAAATGATTTACATACACAAAGAACGTCTACACCAATTAAACAACAGAAGACACCTGCTACAGAGAACCTTATGTTGAACGTCAGGATTGCAACAAACAGCACAGGCACAAAACTAAGAGAAAACTGCACTAAAATGGAAGTTAAAACTTCCAGTATTCAGTTTGTTTTTGCATTTTTTTTAGAGGGTTACGTTAAAATGAAAAAGCTGTTTGCAGGGACAATTTCATTTTGAATAGCTGTCAAACCATTAATTCTCCTCTTGTGGAACTGTTAAACTGTTAATTCTTAATTGTCAAACCAAACAGAATAAAATAAAGCAGATGCACACATCTAGTAACTATTTAAGGCGATCGCGGGACCAAAGTGTGAAAAGTCAAAGAGTCCACACGTTCCCTTTTCGTTAATTTTATTAACACATCCACAAATATACTATATAAAAAACTGATGGACTCTAAGTACATTCACTCAAGTAAGCACAAGCTTAACTACAAACCAGAGGTACTTGAGCTTTATTTGAGTATTTCCATTTACAGCTTCTTTAAACATTCACTCCAAAACATTTTGGAGGCAAACATTCATAATAATGTTTTTTTATAATAACTATTTATATAGCACCTTGTTAACAAATAATGTACTTTTACCTCACTATATCTATTTAAAATCTTTTGTCACTTGGTAGATTACATGCTGGATCTGAGCCACAATTGCCTATTTTTAAATTAATTTATTTTCATTGGCAGTGAGATAAAACACCCACTGTGATGATCACAAAAATGTTGTGCACATTCAACATATAGTATAGAATCTCTACATGTATGATAGATGTATGTACATTTATTTTTAACTGGTACCTTGAGATTTAAGCACATGTATTGCCAGAAAAAATATTTTTAATATCAGATTTTATGTGTATATATATATATAATAGATACTTTACACTTACATTATAGTATCTTAGTTATTTTTTTAAACATGATATGTTTATGAATTTAAGGTACTTTTTACAAAAAACTGCCCCTTTCACATAATTGGTCATTTAATCCTTTTTTAATATGAAAGTATTGCAGCTTCACAGAGGTAAAGGAACCAACATGCTGTGGTTGTTGCTGCTATCTACACTCCACATATGCTGCTGAACTTGATTAGAGGTTGCAAGATGTTGAAATAAAAAGAAATGAAGACAAGTGAACCTCCTCCAGAGGCTTTGTTTTGGCCTGTATTTTGAATTATGCTTGACCTTTTTGTAATGAAAGATGCAACGAGATAAGATTGAGCTACATGAGTTCCATAACCTGAAATTGAAAACGGTAATAAAGGGGTCTCTGCTTTACCCTGCTGGTAAAAATTGCGAGCTCGAGATATGAAGAAAGCCCACATGGTTTTTGGCATGATGAAAGAGTGAAGCTATCTTTTTGAACACCGAGCTTTGAAGTCCACTGGAAAGAAAGAGATCTAATAAATTTTTGGTGTTAGTCAAATAACCAAAAAGAAATGAATGCTGTTTCTGCAAGTTCCCGTAATAATCCTGCTTTCAGTTTGGTGTGGCAGAACCCAATTTCGTTCCATAGTGAGTAAGCAAAGTGTGCCACATATTTCTGCTACATAAAGCAGCCAGCATTGATGTATACGATGTGATATTACGGACCACATGTGGGAATTTTCCAGAGATTGTATGCAGCTACAAATGCCAGAGAGAAGAGATGAGGTTTTCAGACCTCTGTGAAGAGAAAGGGGGAAAAATACCAATGTGACGTAACTTCACCAAAACATTAGCATGAGTCATGCTAAAACATCTAACTTCATTAGCTGTGTTTACCTCCGGCTAGGAAACTCACCGCTCACCAGATTCATTCTCTGGTGGAGAATAACAAATAGGTCATTGTTAAGCAGCACTTACCCATAGCCAAAACTAACACTTACTTACTGTTTGGACACAGTGGGGGAACAAGCAGAGGGATTCTAGAGCTGCTCATGGTATTTCTTACACTGCTGGGAAAACTTCCTTCATCTTGAGGTGTGAAAATGGAAATCACATTTTTCCTGTGCTGAAAGGACATAAAGCCTGACAATGCCCCTACAGAGTATTAAGTTTGGGCTTAGGTCCTCCATCAGATCCTTGGTGGTGGGGGGGACTCATCTCTCACCCCTGCCGAGACTCAATCTGGAGGTTCCATTGTGCCCGCAGCATCCTGCAACCCTTTGGCTCTGTCCTGACTACATTTTATAGCACTTTGTTTATGGCACTGGCGTGGTGCTGCGTGACTGTGGTAAACTACAATCAAAGGGACAGTTCACCCCCAAATCAAAAACACACACTTTTCCTCTTTTCTATAGTGTTGTTTATACATATAGGTTGTTTCTGTGCGAGTAACAGCAGTGGGGATGTCTCTCAAATACAACGGAACACTCAATAATACTGAAACTGCTCCACACAGCTTTTGGGCAGTTTCATGCAGTAATCCTTTTCTTTTCCATACCACCCACCGAAGGAAGGAAGCTTATATCTAACTCACTGGTGAGAGGCTAGCTACTGAAAAGTACACAAGGTGTCGTCCAGTAGAAAGAAAATGGTTCCTCCACACTCAAAACAAAATCTGCGGATTATTTTACATAACTGGGGCATGATTTCCGGAAAGAGTTATTGCTGTTGAGACTTTCAAATGCAATCGTTTGGTACTTTGAGCACAGGCAAAGTGCCACCAGGTTCCATTATATTTGAGAGAAGGCAGACATCTCTACAGCTTATATCTATGGAAATGGTACGATTCACATCCATCTATAAAATAAAAGAATCTCTGTCTGCCTATTTCCGAGATTGCGCCCCAAATGATTCATTGTATTGACTTCAGGTGCACTGCTGATGACCTGTGAATGAGCCTTCTGTGCACCTGGCGCAGTTTGGATGCGTGCGACATTCTGTATCAATAAAAACTTTGCCAATTTTATGTTATGGAGCTCAGTCGTCTTGTTCTGCCCTTCTGAGCCAGAACACAAGACTGCGGCACTCTTCCTTTGCAACTTATACCGTAGTCGAAGATGAGATTGCATCTGTTATGGAGCGTAATGAAACATGTCTGAAGTCTGTCTTCTTAGATGTCTTTAATTTCTTTGGTGTGGCATAAAAGACATAAGATACTTATTTGTTCAGTTTAACTCAAAAAGTCACGTACACATTTGGATAACATTGTTAGAAGAGGTGGGAAATGGCTGGCTCATCATCTGGATCCAGGAATCTTTTTAAGGCAATTTTAAAATAAAGGGGATGTTATTTTTTTACTACTTTTCTCACCACATCAATCGTTTGTGCCATTCCCCTGTGATCATTATAACCAGGGCATGAAATTAACTTATGAATGACACATAGTGGCACGTGGGTTGAGCATGTCAGCAGCCAATATTATTAATTTGCAGTCACTGTTTTTCCCTCTGATTCGTTCCTCTGACACGGCCGTGTTCCTTTTGGCATTCTGTAAAACTTCAGCCCAACGTTGGTAGAATATCAAGCGAAAATGCAACAACCAGAGTTTCAATTCAATGTTTGCTAGGCTGGTCTAAACGACCTCTTCTGTTGTCAAGACTCAAGGATCTAAGGTCAGAGGATGTCATATCTGTACAGTTTGTCAAAGCCGAGTGAGATAATGTGTAAATTGGGATTTTGGGCTATACAAATAAAATTTGATTTGAAGACTGTAAAAGGGACTATATACATATGGGTTAGTGGATATATTAATTGTTTTTCATTAGAGTTCTAAAGACTTGAGTGAGAACGCAAGTAATGCTATAAGTATTATAAAAAAAAAAGGCTTTAAGGAGCACCCCCTTTCTGCATCTTTTCTCCCTTTCTCCCTTAAGAGGATTTTCTCACAGGGAATATAACAGGCTGTCCAAGGCTGCTCTGTTGTATGCAATAATGAATACTCTACTTTGAAGCATATATGTTCTTTTAGCTCAGTGGAGAAAGAGGAGAGGAATGTGTCTTTTCTCTTGTCAGGATTTAGTGAGGAACATGTCTTGGACCACAGACTATCTAACTGAATTAATATTGATTCAGACCAGTTCTATACGCCACTCAAATAATATTGACTCCCCCTGCTATTCCCTCTAGAGAGCCTGTAAGAACCAGAGAGCTCTCCTGAATCAGTTCTCAAATGTAACATTTACAGGCATTACATACACCGTTTGAGTGGGTTTTTTCCAAGCAGGATATACTTTTGTGTCTCAGCTGCTCCCTCCAAAGAACGGTCTGTCTTTATTTCTCCCCCTTTCCGGCTCCTCCCACCCAGCTGTAGAATCCATGTAGCATTGTATTTATTGTGCAAACACACTGTGAGAGCCCATGTTGGGTAAGAGGCTGTGGCGTCAAACACCTTAGGCCTGACAGGGGAGAGAGCTTAAGCCCTGTGCTGCACAGTTGCTGAAAACAAGAAGCCAGCACACAGGCACTGGAGAGCAGCTGGGATCCATTGTATAACAATTCATTTTCACAGTCCACAGAACTTATAATGACAATAATTTTATCTCAGATACACGGTGGGGAAATAAAGTCAACATTTACACAGATGGCAATTATAAGCATTACTGACTTTAGCTGGTAACATTAATTTCACAGCCTATTGATCATTACCATCACAATGGACTCATTGTTTTGCCATAGGTTTAACACATGACAAAGCACAACCGTTGAGCACAGAGGGAAAAGCCTTTCCACCAACTTAAAGATTTTACAGTCCAACAATGGTGGTGTTCGATTCTTTTCGATGGTGATACAAGAAACACGGCTTGCCCCAAACAAGGATTTCAACACTTCATCAGCTGAAAAACGTGATCTAATAAGATAGTCCGCAGCACATGAAAGGTAAAGCGCTACCGTAAATAGAACCCTGCGGTTGATTGAGCACTAAATTGACCAATCACAGCGCTAGTTGAGATACATGTTGATGACGCGGCGCGCCTGGCCAATAGAAACACATTAATGGGTGTTGACCTCTGTGAGCCGCATCACCACCTCCTCCATGTCCGTGGCGGAGGACTACTATATAAAAAAATATCAGCCCAAGTTTTAAAGGGCAGAGTTGTAAAACTCCCACGTGAAGGGGAGTCAGTTCGGGCAAACTGTGACTGGTGATAAATTGTATACAACAGAAGAAAGAATCGTCTTGGAGCATTATACGAACGACACCATTTTGTAATCGCATTCAGAAAGCGACATTAGCGTTTGCTAGAGGGGACTGTCGTTAGTGAAAGAAGGACCTGCGGTGAATTTCCATGTAAGTAAATACTAATTTGACAAGCTCGATATTCGTCTAGACGGAAACTTAAGTTATCGATGCTTTATATACTTCTTCCTCCTTCTAGAACTGACTATACAAACAGTGTTTTGGAACATCGCTACAGTACACGATTATGCAGGCTACAGCCACAAAGCTAATTCAAATGCTACGTATCTTACGATCGATCAACACAGTCGCTAGTCGAGATTAAAGCCAACTGTCCTTGTTTCATCGCTGTTAGCAGTTCAGTCAATGTATGCTATCCATGCCCGTATGTCTTTTGCTCGTTAAACGCCATGTCATCACGAGGAAACACTGATAACAGCTGTGGTCGGGCTAAACGTTTATTTAACCACATCAGGCTGCATAGATGGACGGCTAACGTTAGCTTGCTACGTCTGCGCTAAGGCGAATTGCTCGGCTACACGAGTAACGACTACATTTTTATATATGTATTGTCATTGTCTGCAGCTGTGTTGTAGAATCGTCTTTATGGTCGTGCTTAGACTTTGAATGGCGATTATGTAAGAGTTATTCTCGACGCAAGCTTGTACGTGCCCCTCCAGCATTACAGCTGTCAGAAGAGCCTGTTCATGGTTAAAGGAACATTCTCCCGTCTCGACGCAGGAGTTTCGTCTGAACATGTCCGCGCACCAAATCGAGGCGATTGAAAATCCGTCAAAATATTGACACCTGCTATCAGATGCACTGCCCTCCTCAAAGGTCATCCACGCTTGCGTATTTCTGTCTCTTTAGATCGCTGGGGAGTACACATTGCCGACACCGTATCTGAGTCAGTGGCCTCTGTTTATTTATAGCTGTTGATATTGTACAGCTGAGATGTAGCGCTACTGTGTCCAGGGGGAGTGAATGTTGAATACAGAGCGCTTGTAGCCAATATAGACAAAGTGAAATTTGCTCATAATGTTAAAATGTATGTTTTGTAACAAACACTGAATGCTCTTCTTCTCCCTTCTCCACTTTTAGGGTTGTGAACCTAACCCTGCTGCAGGAAGGACACTCATTTTGGCAACAAGTACTCAGTTTTGTCAACAGTCACTGCTGCCTTGGAGGTTTTTGCAACGCTCAGAAAAAGCAACTCTGTGATAGGAAAAAATTTGCCCTCCCCACTGAAGCAGCTATGCAGCTTGAAATTCAAGTAGCACTCAACTTTATTATTTCCTATTTATACAACAAACTCCCTCGACGACGTGTGAATATCTTTGGCGAAGAGCTCGAGAGGCAACTGAAGAAAAAATATGAAGGCCACTGGTATCCGGATAAGCCATACAGAGGTTCAGGATTCAGGTGCATCCATGTAGGGGAGAAAGTGGACCCTGTGGTAGAGCAGGCAGCCAAAGAAAGCGGGCTGGACATTGAAGACGTCCGGAATAATCTCCCTCAGGACCTTAGTGTGTGGATCGACCCATTCGAGGTTTCCTATCAGATTGGGGAGAAGGGACCAGTCAAGGTGCTATATGTGGATGATAACAATGAGAACGGGTCAGAGCTGGACAAAGAGATCAAGAACAGCTTTAATCCTGAGGCCCAGGTTTTCATGCCAATCAGTGATCCTGTCGGGGCTTCGTCAGAGTCCAGCTCGCCCTCTCCTCCTTTTGGGCAGTCTGCTGCCGTGAGCCCCTCCTTCATGCCACGCTCCACTCAACCCTTAACCTTCACCACTGCCACCTTTGCTGCCACCAAGTTCGGTTCCACTAAAATGAAGAGCAGCGGCCGTAGCAGCAATGCTAACACTGGCAGTAGCAGCAAATTGGCCCGCACCTCCCCTACCAATAACCTGGGTCTGAATGTCAACACCCTTCTGAAACAGAAAGCCATCTCCACCTCCATACACTCACTGTACGGGCTGGGCTTAGGGCAGCAGCAGCAGCAGGCGTCTGCTCTTTCCCCCAACGCCAAGGAGTTTGTGTTCCCCAGCCTCCAGGGTCAGGCCAGCCCTGGAGCCGTGTTCCCCGGGGAGGGTTCTCTGGGGCTCAGCTCTCTTCAGTACAACAATGCCTTTGACATGTTTGCAGCCTACGGAAGCCTCAACGACAAGTCCCTTATGGATGGCCTCAACTTCAGTCTGAGCAACATGCAGTATTCTAACCAGCAATTCCAGCCAGTCATGGCTAACTAAACTCAAGATATTATTTATGAATGATGGTGGCTCAAAGAGAAGGAAAAACAAGGCGCACACTTAGGAACTTTCAAGGATTTAGTGTCTAGTCAGTCAAGCGCATGTGCCCAAGGGTGTTTTTACTGTGCCCCCTTGAGTTTGTTTCTACTAAAAGCTTGTTGTACAAACACATCCAAGCTTGGTTACTTCAATTCAACATGCATCATTGTTTTTCTTTTTCCTTTTGGCCAACCAAGCACAACATTTTTTACCGCATTGAGAAAATTCTCAAAAAAAAATAAAATTAAAAAAATGACAAGCTTCAACTTTTGGCCTCTTACAGTATTTTACAGTTGGTAAGACAAGGCTGATTTTTACAAATTGGCACTACTAAGTTGGGTTACTTGGTCTTTTTCTAATTGTATAATTTAATTTAGTACAGAGTTTGTAAGATATCAGAGTATATATTGTTTCTATGACATGGTGTTGCATTTATATCTTTTTACTACTCCAGTGATCTGTGATGGCTGCAGCAGCTTTTCCTTGTTTTTTTTCTTAAAGATAATTGTTAAAGAAATCCATCTTTAAAAATACATGAAATATTCTAAAGATTGTGTACAGAGTATTCCTTAGTGGTGGAATTCAAGTGTAGGAATATTTGCTTTTACTGAAAGATGAATCGTATTTTCTGTTAAGAGGTTCAAAAGATTTTGCTATACTATGGACAAAATGTAATCGTATGAATATTAATTTTGTACCCACATTGTGCAATACTTGATAAAAAATACGGTATAACAAAGTATTTTGCGTCAGTGTCTTACATGTCAAGAGGGACTGAAATAGTTTATATTGTTAAGTTTGCTTAAAAATTATATGCTTGTCTTTATTTTTTTTAATTTCATATTTGCACCCTGGTCTTTTTAATAAAATAAACTAAAGCTGAACATGATCCGTGGAAAGATGACTTTTTATCGTTAATACACAATGCTGACTTCCATTAATATTTAACCAGAAGCAGACTTTGCCGTGGGGCAGTCCTGCGTGGGCTGATAGTGGGATTGATGTCATGTGCCTGGAGTTGCCACTCTGTGTCATGAGGGCAACCTGGAATTAACATAACAACATAAAACCTGGAGCTTGTGTACTGTCAACTTCAGATCAGTTCAGGGCCCGAAGGTAGAGGGTGATGCCTTGGTGGCAGCTATATCTGGTATGTCGGACTCATTGTAGCAGCAAGGATAATCGCATTTCATCTAAAGCCTCATACATCCCATCTATTTAAAGCTGGATGTGTGTAGATGTTTCCACTTGAGTGTTTACAGGCTTAAAACATCAATTTCTGTATGGGAGAGGGAAGTGATCCCAGTGGTCGGGCTATAACATGGGCCTCCATTGCATGTGAGGTACAAGCCAACATTCAGCATCGAGTTCTAAGAGCTTAATGAGCTGAAGATATAATCGCGTATTTGCAATTCTGTGTGACTCAGAAGCTCTTTGCAGTAAAGTTGTGTGTTTTATGCTTAAACAATTCCTCCTTTTGTACACAAAAGTATCATGGTTGAGCCAATTTGGCTACCTGCACACAACTAAATCAGTTTCAGATGCCTGTAAATGGCTTAAGAGTGTTGATTTACTTCACTGGGTCACAGTGAAAAATGAAGTGGCCCTCATGGCCCTGTAGTTACTTTTGTCCTGTACATTCAAATGTAAATGTACGTCTTCAACTATCATTTTTGTGTTACTGAGTGCTTAATACTGACACATTTTTGCATGGGACTGGTTTAGTCCACTGCTTCTCAACTCATGGGCTGGACCTCCTCCAAAAGGTCAGCAGTTAAATCTTAAGAGTACGATATGACCAATGTGACACAGTCAAAACAATTAACTTGAAATTAATTTTGTCCACTTTTATTTTTTCTTGACATAAAATTTTGCATCATTTTGGTCTCACATAGTAACAAATCCATGTGAAAGGGTTATAGAGGAATCAACTTTTGGTGAAACTGCTAACCACACATGAGCATTTGTTCTGTGAGAGATGAGAGTTTTTAAGTGCAGTCCTTGAGTTAGTTGCGTGCCATTCCTAGAAAGCGTCATGTAGGTGTAGACACTCAGGGCTAGATAAGGATTTAGCAGTGTGTGATGCAGCCTATAGAGAGCCAAAACACTGGCCTTTGAATTATACATTCATACCTCAGCTGTGTTTGTGGTGATGAAATCTCAATCTTAGTTTAGATTGGTGTGACAAAATTGGAGCTCGCAGAG
>KV751339.1:12007445-12021256 GCA_001698575.1 Mola mola
AAAGAGAAATGACATCAAAGGAGACCATGGTTTCATCCGGTGGCAGAGTGAGGATCTGTACCTTCTTTGTGAAATCTATGGAGTTTTGGATGTGGTGTGGTGTGTTCTCCACCAGAGGGAACAGGATACCGGAGAAGTGTTTGGCGATGTTGTAGGTCACGGAGTTGATGCTGCTGACATTGGGTCTGAGTGGGGCTCCTTCCTTGTGGATCTTGGCGAGACCATAGATGCATGGAATGGCCTCTCCATGGTACAGACGGTAATAGGTAGGGCGGTCAATGATGTGGTCTTTTTCCAGTTTCTGTAGGTAGTCTACCACTTTCTTCTTGTAGCTGCTGGTGGGGTCCTTTTTTTAAGACCTCATAAGTCTCACGGTCGCTGAGCAGTGAGGTTATCTTGGTGAGGTAATCTGATGTGTTGAGGATTACAGTGCATCTCCCTTTGTCAGCTGGAAGGATGGTGATGCTTGGATCCTTGCTCAATGTAAAAATTGCCCTCCTTTCTTCGATGGTGATATTGGAGGGAGGTATTTTTGCACTGGCGAGGGTGGCTGACACTTTAAGTTGGATCTGTTTGGCTTCAGAGGAGGTCAGCTTGTTGGTCTTAATCACTGGCTTTGTAGCTGTGATGAGATCCACTATTGGTAGTTGTCGTGGAGAGATAGTGAAATTCAGGCCTTTTGCCAGCAAATCTGTTTCCGGTTTTGTGAGGGACCTGTGAGATAGGTTCTTCACCCATTTGTCCTGGATGTCTGTTGTTGTGGCCTCATTGTGTTTGGTTCCTAGATGTGTTGGTCTTGTCTCTGTTGTGTAGGCTTTGTTCAGCAAGGATTGGAATTTGTGGGTCTGCTGTTTCTTGCTTGTATTATGTTGGGCTAGTTGAGCCTTGGTGACAAAGTTGTTCCATTAATCCGAAAAAAAAAAAAAGGATTTAAGGTGCCTGATGGTATACAACAGTACCTTTGCAATCATCATCTATTGAGGTTTTACTTTTGCTATTAGGTTGGGAAAGGCAAAGAAAGGAAACAAAAAGCAGGATGGATTATTTGATGAAGTCAGCATGAGAATTGATTACCAATATGTGTACAGATTCGATGTGCTCTGTCTACAGAGATGAAGTTCACTGAGGTGATCATGGGGAAAAAGATCAAGATGCTGCTTTGTTATCCACCAGCACTCTCTTATAATAGCAAATTCAGAAATGTCAGTGATTTTTAATACTTGGCAGTGAAAAAGCTCTCATAAACTGATTCTTTGCTACCTTTCCAGCACTTTAACAGTTAAAGAAATATTTTTCTAATGAGATGGTGGACCCCAAAATAATGCTAAATGAAAGCTGAATTTTCAGACCACATGAACAGAATCACAACCCCAAACTTATGAACTCAGTTGACATACAACTGCAAGAGGCTATCCCTGAAAATCCCTGATGTACATACAAAATTAGGATAGCATAAGATGGTACATACAATAAATTACAAAAATGCCACCTTTTAGTCATGTCAGAAAATACTGGAAATCTAATTGGGTGAGCTGAGCATTTAACTAAACCATTATACAGTCACAGACGCCACATAGATGGTGTCTGTGACTTTGAATTGTTCGCTGAGGTCCTCTTGTGATGAGGTACACTCATGATTTGTACTGCCACTTTACTCCTTGCTTGGCGGTGTGTTTGAGGACAACCAAGCGTAGAGGATTTGATGGAGATGGGTTTGTTGTAATACATCTCTCTCATACACCACTCCAGTATCTCTCCCTCTCTATTCCCACCTCATCTGAGCCCCATCATTCTCTCCAGAGCCTGGGAAGTTTCTCATGTATTTGATGTTCCCCATCTGTGTAATTTAATCTCAGTGATTCCCTGCAGCTCTCTCCGACCATAAACCTTTGCTCTAATAATAGGAAGCCCAGGCACAGTCTCCTCTCTAATATATGCGTCTGTGTATGGATGTTGGTGTGCAACAGCTCTTGCCTCTGCACCATAGAGATAAGGCTGTATTTGCTTTGGCCACTTCAAGACCAGGCTAACCTTCACTCACAAATGTGATACAGAATCAGAGAAGAGAGGAGAAAGTTGGAAGGCTTGTTGATATGAGAAATACCAGACCCTAAAACCGTTAATGCTTACTGTTGCTGTGTAGACTTTCTATTGTGTTCGTTATCATGAGAGTGATAGGACACATGGTACCTGTGTTAAGTACAGCATTAAGACACAAGAGAGGAAATTTGCTGATTTAATTCCTAACAAGCAGCTTTGTTTGCTTTAAAAACTGTGTCATATGTTCTTAGAGCAGGCTACCTTTTGTACTTAGCTAAAACCAGAACTTCCAAATAGATTCAAACTGTTGTTACATTAAACTTTTTGACCCAAAAAAGGTTTTCCTCTTTATCCTCATGATATCTCTCAGTAATTTGGAGAGTTTCATACCATCATTTAATGACATTCAGATTTGAGAAATATGGACTTTGTACTTTCCCATCTGATTGTTTACTTTAACTCCTGATCCAAGCAGGGGATGTGTGTATTTCAAACTTCAGATTGAAGCTCATGCTTAAGAGGAGTGTGTTAGGCTTTAGAGAGACAGTTGATATTTCAAGAGTTTGGGTGGCTTTTACAAATGAAATTTACAAGATTTACCATGGGTGGCCAGCATTGTTTTAATATTGACACTGGTAATAAATGGAACACAGATTGGGCCAAATCAGAGAGCAGTTTGTGAACACTATATCAACTGCGTCTAACTTCTTTTAATTGTTCACCATCAAAGAAAGGGCTGTTCTGTCTTGTGTTGCAACAAGACAGCATGTTGCTAACATTGTGTGCTGAGTCTTGCATAGTCTTGATGTTGTAGCCATCCCCCCTGTGATACTCTCTCAGCATATCAAACTGCCTTTGAACCAACACAAACACAACATTTTGTGGTAACTTCTCTTGTTTTTAGAGCTGTCTTCACAACCAGTAACGTCACTTGCCTCTGCAGTTGTGTGAGCAAGAGTCAAACTGAAGCTGACAGCTTTTTCAATAGCTTCGAGATTCGTGGAGACACAGAAAGTTGCCTTTTTTTTAGATTCTTTGAAGATGTCTTGTTCTGGATTGAGATGACCCATTGTGTGCAGCTCAGCTGCTAAATCTTGCTCATAAGTGGAATAAACAGTTAGCAGTGTGTTTGTGTACTTTATCGGAAGGTGCAAACGTTAGCTTAATTCACTACTTTCACAAACATGGTATGCAAAAGATATCCCCCTCAATCGTCTTAAATGGTTCTTAAGATGTGTAAAATGAAAGTGAAGAAATTCCATAATTATTTGCTGGTTACCATATCCTGTGTTTCTGTATTTGATTTATACAGAGAAGGAACCACCCCAAGGTGAGGTGAGGTGAGGATAGATAAATAGATAGATAGATAGATAGATAGATAGATAGATAGACAGACAGTGAGATAGGTAGACAGCAGACAGACAGACAGACTGTTGGTGAGGAATCAGAGCTACACTTCAAGCAAGCCCTCCGCCACGGTTTAAATATTTCACCAGCCGAGAGAGTAAATGGCATCCTGATGCGCTTGCATATTATTCACCAAAAGGTCAAGGTAGAAAGGAAAGATTTGCATCAGTGCCATTTTTAAGACTCCTCAAGAGCAAGGGCTGTTGGGAAATCTGTTAGCTGGAGAGAAACATCAGCCCCAGATCTTTGCTCTATGGGTCAATATGGTGTATGTACTCCAAGCGTTTTCCACTGGATTGAACCATTTGATGTCTTCTTAGGCTTGTAGACTCAAGAATGAGAAAGGCTGCAGTGCAGAAATGTTTAGTGTATCGGATTGTGTGCTGTGTTAATTTAATGACCAGTTGTTTACAACTTTTTGTGTTTTCATTATGATAAGTTGTGGCAACATTGTTCAGGCAAAAGTAATTTCTTAGCTCTGCTGATACAAACACATCATTATGGGTGGAGAATTAATTTTCCTTTCATAATCCTGCAAACTATGCAGATTCTTTTAAATCATTATATAATTTTAGGTCAATAAGTCAAAGCAACCATATAATCAACAAATACAACAAGAAATAAGGAATGCAGGAATTTGCAGGACTCTATTTTAAAATATTTTTTTTAATCCACATGGCCATTGTTGAACAATTCCTGAGGGCATAAAATGTGCCAATAATTCACCACACCATATGCTCAAAACAGCGCATTTCATAATTAACTTATTTATTCAAACAGGTTACAACAAACAAACAAAATATTTGTTATAACAAAATTGTATGCATAAGATATACAGGAAATGAATTGAAGACAAGACTCTGTGACAATGTAATTAACAATTCCATGTTGGAAAGGGTGTAAAATGAAAGAAAAAAAATATCTAGCCCTTACTTTAGAAATTAAATCCTATAGAAACACATTGAACACATATTACACACTTAAGGTAACTTTGACAGTAATGTGATCAGCTGTAAAGCTCTCATAACAGGAGTTTACCACACCAAAGAAACCACAAATGTCTTGTTCAGGCAAAATTTGTCACTCCATTGTATTCTTTTCAACTGATTTTCATTCCAATCTTAGTGATATTTTATACATCTTAGGCTTTTCACCCTGTCCTCCCACAGAAAATTTGGTTTCTTGGTTGCAGGCCTTCCAGACACACCATTCCTGATCAAGCTTCTTTGGACTGCAAAAGATCAACTTGACATCCTAATACGGCTGCCAAAGTGTGAGCCAGGTCCTTGCTTGCTTCTGGTCTCTCAAAGAGAAAACTCTAAGAAACTTATCAGATTTGAAACTTCCACTCCTTTGGTTGAACTTGAGCTCTCCCAATTTTTCAGATTTCTTAATAACAACATAAATATCACATCTTGAGGATCCAGTTATTTTGTTGATTTCCCTTTACGTTACTGTAACACCGAAAGTACAGCTCCACGATGAGACTGTGAGAGCGATGAAACCAATAAAACCAAATATAGAAACACATGCAGCTACTGTAAGATTAAACTATGGATTTTGAAGTCCAGGAAAGAAGATAACAAGACAGTTTGCAAACACAAGGTAAAAGTATAGCCAAATTATCATAGCAATAATAATCCTGCCAATGCTCAATAAAACGATGTGTACAACAAGGCAAATATGTAGGGTCAAAGTCAATGAGGACATTTTCAACAGATTATCTAACCTCAGGGTGTTTGAAGGCCGTCCAGTTGACTGGCTGTTGATGTTTCTTGCCTAAGATGTCTTTTTAAAGCGCAATTTATCTTGTTGGGTATAATATTAATATTATCATCATGAGTTGCCAGCAATACAAGATCACGGTTATATTAAGTCAGAATTGTCTTTTTGTCCTTCTGCATCGCTTGCTGTTTGCCTTATACTGTATGCATTGATCTGCTTGAGGAAACATTCAGAGAATCTGTAATATGGCCAATGTTTTGACTAATGAGTATGGAGTCTTTACCAGTTTACAACTGTGGATGTGCGGCTAACATTCGTGCCAGTTGTTTACCTCTTTATAAACGCCAGCTCTGTGCTCTGAACATATGCATGCGATCCGTCCACAACAAGCAAGAGTGATACTTTGAAATTACATAACCACTTTAACTCAACTTTCATGCAGCAGCAGAATTTCAAAATAGTTCGCATTAGACATGCAGCCGAGATGCGAGTAGAGTAACACTGTAAAATTCCCTTTTTTAAAAAGCCTGTGAGTGTGTGCGCATGTTAGAGCCAAACAGTTCTCGGCAATAAGATTCTCATTACAGGATCAGCTCTTTCATCCTTGGGTTCAAAGCACCGCCCTAGCCGACGGCAGTGGGCGAGCAGATACATACTGCCATTTGAATGAGGGAGAGAACGGGGGAGGGAGCAATAGATCATAAGGGAAAGGAGGAGTAGAGAGTGGAGGGAGAGATGAGCGAGGAGTATGAGGTGAAAAGGAAGAGGGTACAGGGAGTGAAAGAGGAAGTTTGGGGGGGGGAGCAGATAAAGGTGAAACATTTGGTGAAGACTACTCTCTAGATTATGTAACACATTGTGGTTGGGATGAGTGCTGGTGTCGATATTCATGAATATGCTGCTTTGCAAATTGCCAAGTCATCAGCCGGTAAAGAACAGAGCCGTGTACCAGATACTAATAACACTGTATCACTCTGTTATTAACAGAGCATTTACACCCCTCCCTGTCCAGAAGGCTATTCATCACCAAATTGCCCAGATCACATTGTATATCAGAACTGGCATTACTTCCTCTCCTCCTCCTGGCCTTTTCGCAGGGCCTGAGATATTTTCTCCTTTTAACAACTTACAGTTCATGCCAAAGCAAATCAATAGAGTTACATTATGCTGGTGTGGCTGTCAGTGGGGAAGTGAGTGGCTCCGTGTGCGGCTGCTGACATCTGCCCAACCATGGAATGGAGTTGATGGGATTTTAGCTCCACATCAATCTGAGAGCATGTTGTGATGAGAGGGGGCTGATGATGGTGTGTGTATGTGTGCAGCTCTACCTTGTCGTTCTTCTAATTGTCTGGCTCCTTTGTGAGTAGGGGACACAGAGCTGCAATGAGGAAGTGGGGTCTGTGTCAGTAGGTGTCACCTTCCATCCTTCCATGCACTGACCTTCTGAGGTGACATGCTTAGCTTGACACAGCCCCACATTGGTGTGCGAGCGTGTGTGTGTGTGTGTGTGTCTGTGTGTGCATTCTCACTTTGCACACCAATGAATCATTTGCAGTGACGGCTGCTAGGATGCCTTTAAGGTGCAGAAGGCAGCAAAAGAAGGTCAATTCTCTCAGGATTCTGTCAACTGTAGGTATTCAATCAAGAACAAGTGCCCATCTAGTTTTCGCATGCCTATTCGTACAGAGACAAAACCAAAGCCGTTAATGTCAGCTTTGTTGAAGATGTGAAATACAAAATGATATTATTGATTATTATTTTCATTTTGGTATAATCACATGATTTATCAGCTGTAACGGATGCCAGGCTGTCCTGCTAAAGTGTACCTTATGTGACAGCATGTGCTGTGAGGGGGCACAACAAAAAATTGATAAATGAAGGGGTAGAATGAGGTATTATGCATTCCACTGATGTATGTTTTGGTTTTTCTGATTACTTTGGTTTTAAGTAGTTTTTTGATGCAATAAAAATAGAGTGAATGGTCATAATTGATAGCTGAACCCTGCTTGCAACGGGACAGGTTGGCGTATAAGCAGAAACTCCATACTACTCCCTGCACCCTGATCACTACTATACTGACTCTGGCAACAAATTACATCACTATCTGGGATATTTTGGCTTACCTTTTTTGACGTTGAAAGTTAGACACATCATCCACCCTTCTTACAGTGCCTACAACAGCAAACCAAATGCTGCTTCTAGAGTGGGTTTTTTATTTTTTAGGTAGGTTCTACTACCTGGAAACACAGTGTGAGACAAACAATGACAGTTCAAATAATATCAATTGATTACCAGAGTGTTTTGTTTTGTTTGAGCAGCTAACTTGCACTAAACCACTTTCCTCACTTGCTTGTTTTGTTGGCTTTTAGGTTGATATGAAGATTGACATTTGTCTCATGTCCGTGCCCTAAAAGATGACAGGATTAGTTTAGATAAGCGTATAGACCTGAGGCAGCTAACAGCTAGAGTGGATCTGTCGAAGGTGAAAAGCTAAAGACGGGTAAAACATTACAATTACATAAAAAATGGTGTAATCAAGGTGCTCATATACAAACACATATTTTCTTCACTTTGGCTGGACCCAGGTTCTTTTTTTCCCTGGTTCCGTTAAATTCAAGCAGCTCTATCTTAACATATTTGGTAGAGAGTCTCCCATTCAAGCACATCTCTGAAAATAAATCCTCAAGTTTTATATACAATATATTAAAAAAAATTACTTAGTGCAGATGTTCCTGTCTGCTGTACTTGGTCATGGCGCTCCAAGTATGCCGTACCTGCCTGCATCTTTCACCCTACTTTTATGTGCTGTACTATTTCAGAGGCATCGTTGCAGAATCTGCACCTTGGGTCCTGTCTGGTGTGGTAGACCCTGGCATCTATAGATTGAGTTCAAGGCCTGTTCTTGTGCTGAACCAAAGTTCCCAAGGCCGACGTCACCATCAGAAGGCATTACTTAATGGGCAACACGTTTTTTTTAGAAATTTGATTATAATTTGGTCTGGTGTTTTTGTGAACTCATCCTTTGCCAACTCGTCTGTCAGTTCCGCATACAGCTTCGTTTTGCAGGTGCTGCTTTAAAAATTCTCCTGAACCTCAGAAATGCCAGAATCACAATCAAACATTTTGTTTCCTCTGCAGACCACTGAACAACTTACTTCAATATAGATTTGGTCTCCGTCCTTCCTTTTTTTGTCTCTCATCTTGTAGTTTCTTTTTAGTGGCGGGCGGCAACCAACACTTGTTTATCTCTTCTTCCTCATAATAAGATATACCCACCGAAGACACCACTGAAACGTCACCCGAGATGTTAGAGCTCGCAACGAAGAACCATTTATTTTTTAGTTCCCGTGCGAACCAACTTTTTGGATCCCAAACCTAAAATGTTCTTAGTATGAACACTCTGGCCGATTTAAATGTAGGTGCGGGAAACAGAGCCAGCATGGAGCCATGTCGGTGTGAAAGCGTTATTAGTTTATAGCTTGTACAGCTCCAACCAGTCCAGTACTCATGTGTGTGGCATAGAGTCGTAGGCTTTTTTGTAGTTAATCCAGGCAATTCTTGGTCTTACCGTCTCTCGCTACTGCCCTGTCAGCCAGTAGCTGGTGTTTGGCTCCTCTGGTGTCACTACCAACCCATTTCTGGGCCCTGCTCATGTAGTCAGCCACGTCCCTACTCATCTTGGCTGCAATGATGCCTGACAGGAGCTTCCAGGTTGTGCAGAGGCAGGTTATTAGTTGGATGGAATTTTTCCCTTCCCTTCCTTCATGATCAGGACCATCCCATCTTTTAGCAGCTTGTTCATCTGAGCTGCTAGGTGTTACTGGAATGTAGTTAGCGTCCTTAGCCAGTAGATTTGGATCATGTCAGGGAATGGTGCTGTTCAGTTCTTCATTCTTGGCTGTCTGCCTTTGTAATATTTACTGGGTCTAGTTCTGGGAGATGGCTGTGGTCCTCCCTCAAGTCTACCAACCAGTGAGCATTGGGCCTCCAAGTCTCTAGTGTACCTTGTCAGGCAGGTAACCAGGGCTGTGAGCTTGCTGTACTTTAGTGGTCTTGCCCTACTCCTTGTTCTTGTAGCCAAGCATCTGCAGGATTATTGTTGCTGTTGCATACAGTATATCAGCTTGTTGGTCTCGATGATAATCACATTAGGGATAGTTGTAGTAACAACCTCACCAAGTCACTGTCGCATGGAGAAATTTATACCCTCCAAAAACAGTCAGCATGTGTTTAAAAATACCAAACATCACTATTCTTTTACTGTATTGATTAGAGTAGAAACCGGATTTACAGTATTGGTGAGAATGTGTAGAGGTAGTTCTAGTGAATTTTGTGGGTGTTTTCTTATTTCCTCATAGGAGATGCTCTCCTTTATTTTCACAGGCTGTGCTGTCTGTCAGGACCTGATCAACCTGCTGACTTTCTGAGCAGGAAGCATTTTATTTCTATTGCACGTTTGCTCGAGTCACTCTCGAAAATCCTGCAGCACTATCACTACAATGAGAAAAGGGTTAAAGTGCTACACATTCTCCCACAGTGTTATCCAGGTTCAAGCCTAACAAGAGTTCACTGAAACACATTGTGAATGTGAGACTTTTATAACATATGATTTATGATGATTAGCTCTTGTATTTGTCACGAGTCACAAAAATGGGTCCCCAATGCAGACACAGATCAGGTTAAACCAAGTCTGTGAAGATATCGGTTACAATATGCGAAGTACAACCAAAAGAGGAAACAGAGACTGAGCTCGAGGTTCTAAAAAACTAAAAGTAACAACAGAAGGAGAGAACAAAAGCGAGGCAGAACAAACAAGCCTGAATCAAAAAATCACAAGAAGAAACAAGGGCGATGCAGAGGCGAGGCAGAGGAGAGGCTGACTGAGGCACACGGCATAACCAGAACGAAAACAGAGAAAAGACACGGCAATAAAACCACAAAAAAAACTGTCACGAGAGACTAGGAAATAACAGGAAGAAACGCGAGAGATCAATGAACAGGCAAGATACTCTGGCACTGAAGAGAAGTCCAAGGAAGGTATGTATAGTGGGTTGATTGCCGGTAAATGCAGGGCAGGAGTACCTCGTCAGCCATGGGAGGAGGAGAGCAGAAACGCCCACTGGGAAAAAACACAGGGAGGAGGGGCAGGGGAAGCAGGAGCACAGAGAGCAACAGGACAGGCAAAACAAAACAGCAAGCAAAAACATAAACCATGACAGTATTTCCCTCTCCCTCTCTGTTTTTTATCTGCTGGTCTAAGCAAAGTAATTGTTTTTAATATTGATTCAATGCTCTTCTGCCTTAATGGAGTGTAAAACTAACGAGCTGTTGGCTATGCGAATGAGATTGAACATTAAGTATGTGCATGTTTGTGCGTGTGTGTGCATGACTCACTGATGGTGGGTGTTGAGAGAGCTGCTCCACATGCTAAGCTGACCCCACAGGCTGTGAGGGTCAGCCTGCACCGAGCTCAGGAAAACGAAGGAGAAGCTTACTGTCTCTATGGCCATCAGGAACACTCAGTAGTCCCCTTATGCCATTTACTTAACTTCTTCTGGAGCTTTCAGCTACATCTGAGGGTCACATAGTGCACAAAGTATATAATAAGAAATATCAGAACTAGAATAAATATAATAGTTAATATTTCATGTCATATCAATATAGACAAATAAATACAAAAATAAAGGAATGATGGAAAGAGACACATGTTGCTGTTGGTGCAATGGTTTCGGCTGGTGCTCTGTTTAATTAACATTACAATTCCAAGTCTGATACTGTTCATTAACGACATTTTTTCTGCAATAACCATTAAATTTACTGGAGGTGCATGATAATATCAGCACATCATTCATTCATCAGATGAAGGCTTTACAATGGAGAATTCACACTCTCACAAAATTGACCAATCACGCTAAAATGACAATAAAGGCCTACCCTTGTTAGTCTTTAGAAAAAAAAAGATTTCCAGTGTGTGTACATGTTAAAAACCATTTTATTTTACACACTTGAGCAAAGTCTTCACAGGAAACAGTACAACCTATAATCATACGATGTTGTCCTTAATTTTATCTCACTGTGACCAGCCTAACTTTCCCATCACTACTCCTTCACAAGAAGAGCATCAAACTGAGAAAACAAGGTCTAAAATAATTGATGCCTTAGCCTCAGGGCAAGGACAAGGACTGCCAAGAACACACTCACAACACTTCACCAACCAACCTTAGGCCAGGTTCCAAAAAAGCTATACCACCTATAGACTCCAAATGGCCTGAAACGTGCTCCTAAAAAAATTTCTGAGGGAACAATTTTGGCTCTGGCAAAAATGCCACAAATTTTAGTTTTAGTGTTATGAACTATTTTTGTAACAACATAGCCCCAACTGTAATTTTGAATGTGAGGCTTCCTGCATTAGTTTCTTTGTTGACAAAATGAAATGAGCACACAAAACTTTTTAGTCTCATGAAGTGTGCTTTTTTCAGCAAAATTATTTCAGGCAAGTGATTAAAATGTTGGTTACAGGAACAATCTTTTTTAAGTTTTTAACTGTATGTTAAAAATACTATTGTTAATACCACAAATTTAGCTAATAGCTTAACAGTGCAACAAATACTAGAAGTCTGCAAGGGCATTTTCGAAAGGACTACTGTTTCCACCAGTCACCATGGATAGCTACAGATAATGACTAGTTTACTGCTAGTTCTGCTATCTTACTGGAAGTTACATTCATAATTGTTTCTATTGTACTGTAACTACTGTTTATAGATGCTGTAAGCATGAAAATATTGTACTAGAGAACTGATTTGAGTGCCATTTTGCATGCATACTTTGATCAGTAGGGTTCATACTTATTTCAAAAGGAATCCTTTTACTCAAACTTGCAATTTTATTGAATAATTGTCTAAAGTAATCTTTTTAAAGAACATGTTGACTTATCAGAGCCCTGCAGTCATTGTGGAGCTATATTATTTTCCTGCAGTAATATAATTAATATAGCACCTATCTTCTCGCATATGTAAATTGCACCCCATTTAATTTGAAGTCTTAAAGGCAACTCACAATGGGAAAAATAAAAAATCTAGTCTCCAGAGTTCTTCAATGAACGGCAGCCGGCTGCTGCTGTTTTTTAATGTAGAAGGTATTTTTGGGTGATGAATGAATAAAACATCAGACCACCTTGTTTATCTCCATCCTTCAGCTCCAGCTCGGTCTGTACATAATTGAATTCAAGCCTGTTTGAGGTGGCGCATCTAATTGAACCCCTACCCGTTTGCCAGGGAATGATTTGTTTCCATGCTGACTCCAAAGTCTGATTCTCTTACACTGCCTTGGAGGACAGCTCATCTCATAAAGGGTTGGGTTTCAGTCTGGTTTGTGGTAAGAGAGTGGATGCCTGGCCTTCTTGTTTGAGGAATTTAAGCTCCCTTCTGTCTGTCTCTGTCCTCTGTGGTGCCTTTTAGAGTGTGAGAAGCTGCCTCCCCACCTGGCAGTCATTCAACCTGGATGATTTACACATGGAACTGGGCTCCCCTTCCCCTCTCAGGTCAAAGTACCTCCCTCCCCCTCCCGCGTCCTCTCCTTCTTTTTCCACACAATGTGATTTTTGTTAATGTGTGATTTGTTGCCCCATCTGTCATGTAGCACAGTACAGTAGTGCTCCCCCCTCCCTGACAGGCTTTGTGAGAGACGCTCAGCCCATTGTGTAAGGTGGTTCTTTATGCAAAGCCATGCCCTCTCTACATGGATGCCATTGTGACTTGCAGTTAATGATCACAGTCATCTGCAACTTCCGCTTTCTCTACTCAAAAACAGCACATTAGCATTCATTTGAACGTTAGCAAAATTAATTAATCCTAAATATAAGAGATGGGACCACTGCGCTTTGTTACTGGTGCAATTAGATATATCTCTATTACTGTGGTTATTCAGCTAGCCTGTAAAGTTGCATGAAGTGAGCTAGCAAGGTTGGCGCAGGTCTTGTCTGGTCAGTTTAGAAGCTTGATCCTAAATGAATATATGACTCACTTAATGGACAAAATGCCCTCTGTAAAAACACAGAATAGCAATCTATGCAACAAGATTTCCTGCAGACAAAAAGTATTTAGAGTATCAATCAATAACCCATTCTTTTTCTTAATTTAGCTCAATGTCATGCTGATGCTGTCATAACATATATGGACTGTAATTCTGTCGTTGAAAACGACAGAATTTAAAAGCAAATAAACCTTTGCAAGTAGGAAATGACAAATTGCTTTGCTTATGAAATGATACTGTTGTAATATATGTAATAATTAAAACACTAACAGTTTAGAATTGAAGTCTATATAAATTCTGAATAGCAGTTACAATAGAAGTACTTAAAGAAGCGGCAGTGTAGGTGCAAGCACTTAAAGCAGTTCCATTGTGAGAGACTAATAAGAAGCATAAATGGAGGTGGCAGAATTTGAAGTAGATTACATTTATTGTGAACGAAAAAGTAGACATTGGTACTTACATTCTAGCAGGAAGGAGATCACAGAGGGGATCAGGCTGATGTCTAAAGGCAGTGATGAGAAATAGAGCTTGATGACTTCATGAAAGGGAACTTCTGATCAGAGGGTTTGATTGGCAAAATCAATGCTAAAATGACAGTGACGGCAGGA
>KV751339.1:12037344-12066154 GCA_001698575.1 Mola mola
TTATTGATTTCCAAGGGTTCAGTAGTGTTATGTGAGTTAGTATGAATTTGTGGGATAAGGTGAGATGATGATTCCTGGCGTAATTGGTGTGCTAACAGTTTGCTGGCCTTGTCTCCATGTTCATAGAACTGGGACCTTGTTTGTAGGAGAAGTTCAGTAGTACGTTGTGTCGTCAGAACATCAAATTCTGCCTGCAGACAGAGGCGCTCTTTATATAGCTCTGGAGTTTTGTGAGTAGAATACAACCTGTCAAGTTCAGATATGCGTTGTGTCAGCTTATTTAATTTCTCCTTTCTAAATTTCTTCTTATATCCTGTGTAGGAGATTATCTCCCCTCTGATGTATGCCTTTAAGGCCTCCCATAGTACTGAGGCAGACACATCGGGTGTTTTATTTAAGCTCACAAAGAAATCAATTTGTTGAGAGACAAAGTTAACAAAATTATCATTTAAAAGTAGGCGTGTGTTAAGACGCCATGGTGTACGTGCAGACTTAAAGTTCTTAAAGCATATATCCATGGAAATAGGGGCGTGATCAGAGACAACAATTGCATCATATTTACAAGTAGATACCAATGAGAGCAGTCTATTATCAACCAAAAAATAGTCAATGCGGGTGAAAGTGTGATGGACATGATAAAAGAATGAATATTCCCTCTTAGACGGGTTCAAAAAATGCCAGATGTCCGTGACAGCAAATTCCTCCATAAAGGACTGAATTACCTTAGCTGACTTGGACGGAGCACAAACTCTGGGGGAGGAACGGTCCAGCTGAGGATCAAGCCAGCAATTAAAGTCTCCACCTAATATTAAGTGGTGTGACGACAAATCAGGGAGAGTTAGAAAAAGGCGTTTAAAAAAAGCATCATCGTCAAAATTGGGAGCATAAATATTAGCCAAGACCACCCTGGTGTTATGAATCTGGCCAGTAACTATGACAAATCTAACATTAGGGTCAGAGATAGTACTTGAGTGCACAAAGGGAACAGATTTATGTAACAAGATAGCTGCGCCCCGAGATTTGCCTTGAAATAAGGAATGATAAATCTGTGATTTGCCATAGGAAGCAAGTCTGTTCTCAAAAGGCTCCAAAGCCGCCACGATCTCTCTTTTAACTGCTGTCGAGATGGTGGTTTCAAACTTACTGAGGATGTGTCAACGCATTTTGTCCATCATCTCCCTCATGTTCTGCAGCAGGGTGGCATTGGCATTAGCATTAGCATCAGCATCTGGCTGACCTTGGGGTTGTGGGTCAGGTGATAGCCGGGGCTTGCCGTGGCCTGCTTTAGAAGTGTCACCTTTCCTTCGGCTTGCCATCATTGAGTGCCCGCAAACAAAACTTTTTTACATGTGGTGAAATGCTGTAATATTAGGGCTTAACGCCGGCGGAAATAATGAAAAAGTGTAATATAAAAGTATAGAGAAGTCACATTCCAGCGAAGCCTCCGCGAAAGGCGTCTTACATCCTCCTCGTCGCGAGACCTCGAACAAGACAAGTTTTTCGCTTTAAACTTAACTTTAAGTATTTTAACTTATAGGGTAGGCGACTACAAGGCTCTTTAAGGAAAAACTATAGCTCTATGTTCTCAAGCTAAATGCAAATAACCATTCACAGGCAATGAAATCTTTGTACATTAAATGAACTATTTACTTATGTACACAATCAGATAGTTCTTTTGTAAATTCTAAGTGCAATTCAGTTTTCTTTCCATCTTAAAATAGCTTGCAAATGCACATTCAAGTAGTCTATCAAAAAAATACAAACACAGGGCTCTGAACCTCAATGAAATGAGATACCCTATAGTCAGCAGTATAACTAAAAATAATACTCCAAGTCAAGTGGTTGTTGCAGGCCTGGTGCGTAGCTTCTGTGCGGTGTAGCAAACCAAAATGGCGGCTCCTTCACTCTAAATGAGCTAGAAGACAAAAACACTCACAGTTCTGGAACAGGCAGCGCACGAGTGTTTAGTTGGTTGGAATCGCAGGAATCTCGTGTTAGTGTCTCCTTTGGTTTATGCAGACTTGGTGAACACACAGTCCAAAAGCAAACCTGAACAGCTAGCTATCTCACTGTAGAGCTAAGCTAGGCAAGATGGCAGACTGCCTGAACATTGAACTCCTCTTCGGAATAAATTGTTCAAAACAGTCCGTCCGTCGAATATAACAACTATCAGAGTTGACGGGTTGTGTACTCACGTTATTACTCTTCAAACACTTTGGAAATATGTGGACTACGTACTTCTACTGTTAACGTTCCAAAAAAACAACAACACAGCAACACATTCGTAGCGTTCCCTCTATCTCTTCTCTTTCACTCTCTGCTCACACCTGACCTTCAATTCACTTTTCATTGGCTCATGAAAATAAACAAAATGCAACACTTTACTTTTGGATTTCTTCTCACAATATTCAAAATAAAACATCTTTACAATATTTCCAGCATAATGAACACAGTATTTTGGAAAACAAAATACATATTTATATCATGTAAATATTTCAATACATGAACTTGAAATCCAGTGGCTATTGCAAAATATGCAACATCAACCCTCTGCATAGTTTATAACCTTTTAAATCCTATTTATTCTATTTATGCTATTTATTAATTCTAATTTATGAATCAATGAACTTCTAATTCCTATTTATGAATCAAGGAACTTTTAATATCTAGGCCTAATCTTCTATAGGGCTACATCAACATAGACTCTGAAACATCTTTTAATTATCACCATGCAGTCTAGAATCTTTGCACAAATAAACATATTGAATTTACTAGTATTACAAACACAAACACAAAGAAACACAACAAATAAAATCAACGGCTGAGTGACAGGCCATACATAAGCATGCTATGTCTGTGTTTGTGTGTGTGACGTCGTGGATGCATGTCACACACCCAGGAGTCTTCTTTGAGTGGGCATGTAAGACTCAGTTACTCTGCATACCACCACAACAACATGTGATTGTGTAAGAACAGATCTAAATGTGTCTGTCCTCTATGCCTCACATTCATCCATATATGCACATACATATGTGGAGGGATGTGTTAAGCTGTTATACAGAGAGACTGCTGATACTCAAATGCCCCAAAAAAACACAAATTCACTCCCATTTTAATTAAGCTTTATTTATATGGAAAATGCTTTAATTTCAAAGGTCGACTTGGTGAAATAACAAAAAAGAGTTTCACAGCATGGATATTTATCTTTCTGTCTACCAAGGAGAAGTATTTTCACAGGACCTTATCAGCAGACTGGAGCTGAAAACACAGGACCGCCCACCTCTAGCAGCAGTAGTGCAATATCCATCATAACATTCCCACCCATGCCTGCCTCTCCATTCTACGCTTTTGGTTGCCTTGTTGCCACACACAGCAACTGTGAAGGTCAGAAATCCTGAGTGTTCTCTCACGCTGGCAGAGGGCACTCAGACGTGTATGACACAACAGCACAGGTGGTGTTGAAGCTGCAGCTGAAATTTCACTTACAGTATGAGAAGTTCACTCCAGAGCCTGACAAATCACTATTCCCAAAGATTTGTTCTGCACATGAGCAAATATCAGCTGCACACAGTGCTTGAAGTTCAACCTGAATTTTTTTTTTGTTGAGCCTCACATGGTGGTTAAATCCTTACAAGGTCTCAGACAAAGGGAGGAAGGAAAAAAAATGAAAAAAAATGTCAGGGTTACCCTGGGTTATGTTTTCCTGGAAAAAGATAAACTAACATGATGCTTTGCATAAACTGGAGTAACCTACATGCAAATGAGTGACAGCCGCTTATTTTAGTCCCAATAATCTAAATTACAACACAGAGGCTTACAATATTAATGGAAAACTGCATTCACTGGTCACTTTGAAGTCACATTAAACCTTTTTCCACATCTCATGTGTGTGAGGGTTGGCTAAAAACTACGTCAACTAAACAGGTTTGGGAATTTTGCACATGCTAAACAACAAAATGCACACCAATATTACGGTTAATGAGTTTACCCCGGTCATGATCAGATCAGGATCAGACCTGTGACAACAACTGTCAATATTTCTATCATATTACTGTATACTTGACATCCTGTAGCTCCCGCTACCCAGATGAAGTACGCATGCGCGTTTTTGAAAAACTGAACAAAACAGTCCGAAGGGTCAGAGCCGCTGGTGTGGTTCTGTTTTTTCACTTTGTAGTAGGAGACTTTGAGAGTTTTCTAATCCTGCCTCACCTGTTCAGCCGTCCTAATAAAGCCAGCGTCCAACAATTTATCCACTACAGATTTAAATAACTCATTATTTTGATGTTTCCTTCCGTCAAAGTTATGTCCATCTCTTTCATACAGCACAGGAAAAATCCACCTCCTCTTCTTTCCAAAAATTAGAGCTATGTTTAATGTTTTTCCAAGGAATGATGATTTTATACCTTTCTGTAGGCATATGCCCACAAGCGCATGCTCCAGTAGTTAGCGGGGTATGATGTATACTTGTCTGAATTTTGTGGTTATTACATGCATACCCCAGCTGTCTTCCGGTTTCTCATTACAAGAATAAGGGCTAAATGGGGTAATGCTGACAAAGGTAAGGTGTTTACATGAGTCACAGCATTACCGGAGCATTTCAATACCATGATCAATAACTGGAATATTGTGTGCACATAAAATTGGTCACTGATTAGTGTGTTTAACTGTGAAATAAGATTGATGTGATTGTTTCACTGCATTGTAAGCAGACCGCTATGGAACATTATGCTGATTTTCATTTGCAAATGTTCCATATTAGTATAGAAAAGGGTTAGCCACCACAGCTAGCAATAGCATCAAATTGGAGGTTCAGAGAGAACTTTTTGGACGTCACGTAAATGAGCTTTCTTTGGATATAAGGGCCTAGCAACAATGATTTGCACATGTAAATAAACTTAGAAGAACAACTATTAATAAAACTATTAGAAAAGACTGCGATGCATATCTTGCCGGCTTTTATTATAGTTTAAACTGGATGTCTTGTTAATATTTGAATAAATAAAATGGAAGGGATTTATTTCTAATTCTACTATTTTCACACTGTTAAACTGAAATCCTCACAACCTGACAACCCAAATCCTGTTCTTTATAATAGCTCTTTTATAATGGCTGCCCTGTAAAGCCTTACTAAATGATTATATAACTGTAAAGTCATTTAGGTTAAACTTTAAACTATCATCAAATTTAGTATAAAACTGTCACTCATTTGCAGACACATAGAAAACTTTGGTGCTAATTCCTCCTCCTCTGTGTGACGAGCAGATAATTTGATTGTCCTGGCTTTAGAGGCCCTGGCCATGCACTTGTTAATTACTCTTCCTTAATCTTCAGCCACCCAGCTGTTTTTTATTTTCTTAAAAACACTCACAAAGTCCTAGAACCTATCTTTGCCGCACAATGAAGGGATTCCGTGTGCTTGCCAGCCAATAAATGAATTTGAATTGGATTGCCAGCTCATTTATCGAAATGGAATTCTTGCTTAGCTGGAAGACAATTTGAACCAATCAGTTATGAGCACAACCATTCCATAAATATTATTTTCGGGTGCTGAGCAGAGTCCCACTGCTCATTCCAGTCCTACCTCAAAGAGATAACCCTCACCCTGTTCACTAAAAGGAACTGAGAATATTGATGCTGCTCTGTGATAGTTAGAACTTTCATTAACGGATACTGCAAAAAAAAGAGCAGTCCCCTACAAGTCATTTCATCCCAAGGACATGTGTGTTATCTTGTAGTCTAAATATTGAAGAGTGAATGTATTTGACATCCAAATAATTGACTGGGACAAGCAGGACTGAATTTGTCAATAAGCAGATAATCTCATGTTGAATCTGCCTGGAGAGCTGTATCTGATATCTTTCTCTTACATCTCAAACAGTGAGCAGCGCATACGTACACAAACGTCCACATTCCCACATTCAAGCAAGTGTAACATATCACTCTGCACAGATAATCCAAATACAAAGAAACAAATTATTCTAGAATACATTGACCACACTATATTCAATATATTACATTTTGAAAATAACTTACCCAGCACTGATTCTGCTGTTGGATAGCTGTTTGTACTAATTATGAGATGAGAGAAAATGAAAACAGGTCAATTTAAAATCCACTTCCTACATTACTTAAAGCTGTTACCAGGGTTTATTATTGCAAGGACTGAAATACTATCTGATCCTGGCGGTCTTTAAGTGGACATAATGTTAACCAACCTCTATTATTAAAACAGGCTTCTTTTTTTTAATTTTTTAATGGTAGGAAAATATTAACTATTTTAACTAATTCCCCCTCCATTAACTTTCACCTTACCTCGGTGGAGGGGTTTGGGTGCCCAAATGATCCTGGGAGCTATGTTGTCTGGGACTGTTGTCCCTGGTAGGATCACCCAAGGGAAATTGGTGTGACCCAAGGTGACCCAAGGGGGCCAGACGTACGTACGCCAAAGTACGGTTCAAAAAGACTCCTATGAGGAAGAATACCAGGGACTTGTGCACCCTGCCCAGGGGGATACCGGGACGCCGTACTGGACCCAGTCCTGGGGAAGGGGTCTGTAGGCGAATGCCTGGTGGCCGGGTCTTTTTCCATGGGGTCCGGGGGCTTACTAATAGTTCCCTGGTTCTCAGCAAGTGTGTTGGAGTTTACCCCCGTGGACGAAAGGGTTGCTTCCCTGCGCCTTCGGGTTGGGGAACGGGTCCTGACGGTGGTTTGCGCCTATGCGCCAAATAGCAGTTCAGAGTACCCACCCTTTTTGGAGTCCTTGGAAAAGGTACTGGAGAGTGCCCCTACTGGGGACTCCATTGTTCTATTGGGAGACTTCAACGCTCACGTGGGCAATGACAGCGAGATCTGGAAGTGTGTGATTGGGAGGAACGGCCTGCCCGATCTGAGCGGTGTTCAGTTGATGGATTTCTGTGCTAGCTGCAGTTTGCCAATATCAAACACCATGTTCAGCCATAAGAGTGTCCATAAGTGCACCTGCAGCGGCAGTTGTGGAGGCAAAAACCCATATGTGGGAGGAGTTTGGTGGGGCCATGGAACAAGACTTCCAGTTGGTGCAGAAAAAATTCTGCCAAACTCTCCAGAGACTCAGGAGAGGAAAGAAGAACCCCGTCCACATGGTCTTCAGTGCGAGGTAGGAGCTGCTGACCTTAACTCGCCTGTATAGTCAGGCGGTGGAAGGAATATTTCAAAGATCTCCTCAATCCCACCAACACGCATTCCGTGGAGGAAGCAGAATCAGAGAACTCTGGGGTTGCCTCTCTCATCACTGGGGTTGGGGTTGCTGAGGCTGTTAAACAACTCCACAGGGGCAACGCCCCAGGAATGGATGAGATTTGCCCCGAGTTCCTCGAGGCTCTGGACGTTGTAGGGCTGTCCTGGCTGACACGGCTGTGCAACATTGCGTGGACATTGGGTAAGGTGCCTTTGGAATGGCAGAAAGGGGTGGTGGTTCCCCTTTTTAAGAAGTGGGGTCAGAGGGTGTGTTTCAACTACTGGGGGATCACACTCCTTAGCTTCCCGAAAGAGTGGCGGTGGAGGGAGTCAAATTCAGTGGCCTTCAGAGTCCGTCTCCATTTTGCAGATGACGTGGTCCTGTTGGCCACGTCGAACAGTGACTTCCAGCTTGCGTTTGGAAGATTTGAGTGTGAAGGATGAGGGTGAGGATGAAGATCAGCACCTCTAAATCTGAGGCCATGGTTCTCAGCCACAAAAGGGTGGATTGCCCACTCCGGGTCGGGGAAGAGTTGCTGCCACAAGCGTAGAAGTTCAAGTATCTTGTCGTTTTGTTCACGAGTAAGGGGATAATGGAGCGGAAGATTGACATATTAGGGTGGCATCAGCAGTGATGTGGATGCTAAAGCGGTCTGTTGTGGTGAAGAGAGAGCTGAGCAAGACAGAGAAGCTCTGAATTTACCGGTCAGTCTACGTTCCAACTCTCATCTATGGTCATGAGCTTTGGATAATGACCGAAAGAATGAGATCACAAATACAAGTGGCCAAAATGAGTTTCCTTTGCAGGGTGGCTTGGCTCATTCTTAGAGGTAGGGTGAGGAGCTCAGACACCCGGGGGGTGGGGGTGAAGTGTTTTGGGCATCTGGTCAGGATGCTTCCTGGTTGTCTTCCTGGGGAGGTGTTTTGGGCATGCCCAACCAGGAGAAGACCGTGGGGCAGACTTAGGACACACTGGAGAGATTATATCTCTTTGCTGGCATGGGAACGTCTTGGTGTCCCCCCAGAGGAGTTGGTGGAAGTGGCCGGGGAGAGGAACCTCTAGATCGCCCTTCTCAGACTGTTGCCCCCATGACCCGGACCTAGATAAGTGTTAGAAAACAAAAGACCAAACTGTAATTCCACCATCACTATCTATTCCTTTCCACTATCAATTCCATCATCAACCATCACAGACTATTTAGTGATTCACTTCAAGCACAGGAACACGGTACTCAGTAACATCATGACCTGTGATGAAGTGTTTGCTACAGACATTGGAATCACCAGGTCCCACAGTTTGCTATTTTTCCTATACTTGTGGGTGCTTTGAAGCCACAGCTCTTATCTTTACTGTGCTTCAATCTTTAAAGAAAGAAACTAATTCAAAAACTGGATGTTTTTGTTAGTTTGTTAGTTTGAAAAAGCAGCAGCTTTCAGGCATGGCGCTAGCAGTTTTTTTTTTTTTTTAATTTGATCTTCAATTTGACCCTTTCAAAACATTTGTTTTCACCTGAAAGAGGATGTGAACTGTTCAAAAAGTGCTTTTGAACATGTTTAAATTGTTTCTGAAGTGGAGTGGAACTTCCATTACATACAGATTTAAACTGGTTGACTCAGTCTGCACTGCAAGGGTATATCCCCCAAAATCCTTGATGTATGCACAGAAACAGCAGCTGTGGCAAAAATTAATTTGTTTTTTGTTTGGATGTAATTTCTTTTTCAGCTTTTTAATAACACATCGAGAGGTACAGGATCCAGTACAGGAATACAGAAATGAAGTAAAACAAAAAGGCGATTAAGGCCTAGACACACGTCAGTGCTAATGTTGTGATTCAGCTCCAGTCCTCTTCCACTGTTTTCTATTCTGTCTGTGAGCAGGAGTGATAGACTTTTCTCTGTATCAGCACTCCAGGGGGCTGCATGGCAGACAGACATAACTAATCAACAATCTTTTCATCCATGGAGAGGCTTCTTTTCTCCATGTTTACATTCAAACCAGCCTGATATTTAAGGAAGAATTGAAGCTTTGCTGTGTTTTTAGTGACAGTGGATGCTTGCACCATATTTCTAAGTGACTTTGCATCTGATAGCCTGCACCATTAAAGAAGAGCGAGCCAAACTTCCTTATAGGAAACATATGTAACCTCGGTTGGATATCTGTTTTTTTCTGTGTGTTTGTGAGTACATTCACACCATTTGAGCAGCAACATGCACTTGGGTTGCAGCAGTATTCTTCAAGCTTCTCATCCTCCATCTAATCGTATCAGACATAAACATGCAGACGTGCTTATGAACATATGCACACGGCACTGCGGTGACATATACATGCACAGGGCAGACGTGCAGGCTTGAATGACCCGTTGTCTCTGAGTGATTGCTATAAAAAGCAGCTCTGCCTGCCGAGTTGATTGAATTGCATAATGAGTGTGATGTCACCATTTTTCCTTCCCACGATAAAAAGTGGTGCTAGCAGGCAGCGGAGACGGGCACCGGTGGGGCGACTGTGGTACATGCAGAAGAGGGGAGGAGAAGAATGAAAGCAAGAACATAAAGGGGAGGAGCACTGAACAGGTTGAACCACAAAGTGATGCATCAGAGAGGAGGAGACTAGGATTCTGTACACTCATATGGACAAGCTTCCTCACATCTTCAAGGATGGTTCAGAATTCAAATGTTTCTTACAGCAGGTCTCACATGTTGGGGCACACCACTTTCACAGCAGAATGATAGTGGCGATTTGCTGCAGGAGCAGATTCATTTGCAGTCATGTTGCTTGAGTTGTTGCTAACTTGGGCTCACCTTCACTCTTCCACTTCAAATGGATGCTAGCTTGCTCTTTACTACCACAAAGCAGTTGTTTATAAACACAAAGTCTCCCCCCAGTGGTATGCTTCTTGCCACCACCCTTCTACTAGAGAACTGCATTCACTTTTGCATGTGAGCAGTAGATCAAGAAAGAAACAAAAACGTGCTTTGATGTTCTTAATTGGTGTATCTTCTGATGGTGCCTTGAGGGGTTGTTTCTTGTAATGAGTAAATCTAAATGTCAACTTTCTCTGATTCCGACATAAACACTGTGCTATCACAAGCATACTTCTGTTTGCCATAAGGGTCTGTAAGGCATGAATGAGAGGTTTGTGTCATTGAAGTGTGTCACAAGACAAGTCTGAATCTATGTTTATGTTTTTGTTTTTTCACTACAGGTTTTTAAAGCAACATTATGCCAGTTCATTTTCTGTGATTTCCCCTCTGTTGTAAATATGTAAAGCTACACATTAATTTTTCTTTTGAGCGAGTTAATTAATGGTTAGAGAAGGGCTTATTCATTAGTTAAAAAACATTGTTCACCAATGACTGAAAGCCAGTTCCAGATTCATTTCTTATCTCTTGCTTCTCATTTGGCCACTCTTTCATCCATCCACTACTTCCTCACTGGCAACACATTTCATGCAAAAAAATATTAAATAGTGCAGCTATAAGTCAAAGTTAGTGTCAAACTTGAGCAGAGGAAGTGTGGTTAATGACTTCATCCCAACTCCAGCCAAGCATTCACACAGTTATTTGATCCTTTGCAAATATGCAAAATATTGATTATTACAACTTTCATCAACAAAAAACAGAATTGTAATCAACTGATGCAGGCACTGTTTTGGACAAATCTTAATTAAATTAATAGAATAAAAAACAGTTATGAAATGCAACTTTATGTAGGAAAGGAACATAGAGTATTAAACTAAATATATATATTCAGTGGATATACAGAAAAACAAGACACTGGATGTTTGTTCATCTTTATAAACCATAGAGGAAGCTTATTAGCAGCACTTAGTCGAGACTACATGCAAAAAAAAAAACCAAAACATGACTTGGTTTCCTGACAGACTTCAGTGCTATCCCGAGAAAAAAGAATAGTAACATCTGCTATGTTGCTATTCAGTTCCTTTAAGATTGTCGGCATTTTTCTAAAAGGCATGCCCTCAGGAAGTTCAATATTTCTTTTAGATGATGGATGATGGAATCTCATTTGATTAATTTTTTCTTAGCTTTTCAGTAAGATTCTTTTGACAGTTGAGTTCCTTTTACTCTTATTTTATGAAGTCACATGTTGCACACTTGGACACAGAGGGACCTCCAGGTGTGCATGAAGTTGTTTACTTCCGTGCTGCACAATATGTACGCACATAAACACTTCCAACACGTGATACGCGACTAATCGGTGCAAGCGGTCCATTCACTAAATCACATTCGAGGACCACTCTGGGACTGTAGCAACCCAAGTGTCTGTGCAAAATTAAACCAGATAGTGTAAGTAATTACTATTATAAAGTATTTATATTAATGATCTGGGAATATTAATACCTTTGCTTCATTAAAATGCTTTGAATCTACCCTTCATCCTACGGTGCTGCAATGTAACTTTATCTCTCTGCGAAGGCCTTTTACTTGATGGAGTGATAATGATAAGTGCAATCGCAATGAAACCTCTCCAGATGACCTCAGTTTTTTTGGCTGACAGGTCTAAAGTTGAAGAATAACTATGTCTTTAAGCCCAAAGAAACATAACGTGCTCACCCCCCACCCGGTCCTCTGAGCCCTCACACAGTCGTGGTGTTGTGAGAGAGATCAGGGGTGGCAACATCAATGTATTTTAGCCACATTAAAATGGAGCAATCATGCTGATTTAGAGAAATAGCCAGCTAATTACTGCACTGGATGGGAGAAATAATGAGTGTAAGCACTGGAACGCAGCGGGAGGGGGAAGTAGATGCCAAGGTCTCTATTGTTCAGATCTGTGGAGAGCCTGAGTTATCAAGTCTTATAAGCTGGAGAAGGTGTTTGAAATGAAATATTACAAAGTTTTTCTCTCCCTGTGTGCCACAATCCTTCAACTTCACATCCCTTGTATCCTTTCATATGGTACCAGGCATTGAATAAAAAAACAGGCCGTCATCTATTTTGGTGACAGATTATACTGTAGTGCTACTGTTAACTTAAAATCTCCCTTGTTGTGCCATTAGCGTAATCCATATTTTTGCTTTCAATCAAGCCAGAGCACAGCCACATTGGGACCTGGCACTGGCTGAGCACTGCTGCCATGCTGCTGGAGTCCAAAACTTACAGCGACACAGCTGCTCGTATAAATAAACCATATATTTGAAGGGCAGCAGGGGAGAGCACTGCTGTGCAAATAAGCAGTGTCTCCCCAGCTCTGACGTGAACACACTGACGTAACAGTTTACACATTAAGCGCAGTGGGAAGCGTTCCCAGTTGTGAATGCATAATGTCCCAACTGTCCACACACATAAAACACATGCACGCACAGGATTTGTTCCTCCTCTTCCTCCACATGCTTCTTTTCACTTTCAAATGTTCAGCTGGAGCCTAGAGATAAGTCCAAATATAGCAGTGGAAGGCGAGGGGGATGAGTGAGTCATCAGTATAAACTGTGCGTGTGTGTGTGTGTGTTTTTCAATGTTCAATATGAACAAAGGTGAGAATCGCCTTTTGGGTTTGGGTTTTATTTTGGGTTTGTCATGCAAAGTTCTACTTTAAACTTTCTACAAAATTTTAAAGATATTATTTATCATTAACCCTGCCACAGAGGTAATATTTCTGGTTTGGTTTGTTTGTTTATTGGTCTATTGGTTTATTGTTAAGAACCTACTCTCCACATTCCACATTTTTGGATGAATCGTCCTGTTTTTTCAAGGAGTTTCTATTGGCAGTGTCTTACAATTGTTTCATTTTGTAAATTGTAGGTCAAAGGTCAAGGTCGTGAATTCCCAGAATTCTCATTTGTGAACTTCAGCCTAAACTCACCTAATTTGCGTTTAACATCCACCACAATAGGTGATTTTGTTAAATTTGCAATATATAAAAATTCCCTTGGCAGTATTTCTCTAAATTTTAACTGAAGTATCTTTTTACATGGTTTCACTATTGGAAAAAAAACAGCTAAATTTAATGGCAGCTAATTGTTTTTAAATAGACTTTCTTCAATACACAGATATTTGAGAAAGCTAACTTTAATGCATGTGAAAGCAATGCATCTACAGCAGCAGTACCAACGTGTTTTCCGCAGTAATTCTGAATCAAACCTCCCAGACCTGTTAATCTAAGCTTTGAGACCTGAGCTATGAACTGTGATTATTAATGATGTTTTGGCTGGATGTCATAGGGTTAAGGATTGAGTTGTTGTCTTTCACAATAAAACAATATTGCAGATGATTCAGCTTCGTTTCTGATTTAGATCTTAAACTTCTGCACATTGTTTTACTACTAGTTTCTCTTGAAAACAAATAAACATATTTTGTGCTCATCTGCTGCCCACCCACATGTAGTTTATTTTTACCATGCCCAGACCCATGAATTTATATAAATATATTTTTTTACCAATTACATATAATTCTGTGGGTTAGCCACAAGTACTGTACCAACCCCATGCAAGACACTATAGTCAAGTACATGAATTTTGTATGGCAATTCTTGCAGTGTACATCCATGCAGATTATTTTGTCAGTATTTTTCCAGATTTGGTGACATTCATCTCTCGGATTTTTGCCTCCAACCCAATGCAATGACAGCAGATGGGATATTGTTGTGGTGCTCTCAGTATGGAGGAGTGCAGTACTGACCTCAAAATGTGTGAAAAAAGTGCTTACCTGTTCGTCTGACACTGCCAAAGAAACCTTACGCCCACAGTTTGTATTTTTTCCTAAACTAAATTATTTAAATTATTTAAACAGTTACTTCCTATTTCCAATTGAGTGCAGCATTAGAAACGCCTTTGAGGAGAGAGTGTTTTACAGTGTTGTCACAATGCACTCTTGGTTTTCCCCTCAACCACCCCCACACTACCTGCTTAACTACCTGCCCTAATTAAGCTCATCAGACTGACCTGTTGCCCCCAACTGCAATCAATCACCCAGCCTCCTTTTAACCAGCACCGCCACACTCGCTCGCTGCCAAATTGTCTTTCTCAGCATGCAAAGCTTTTTAGCCTTTTTCCCCGGACTGATCTCTCGGCTTAGACCCCGCCTGACTCAGATCTGTTCTCCACATCTCTGCCCCGGTAACCTGACCTGCCTTCTGCCTCTGGACTTTGCTTCTCGCTCTCTGTCTCCCTGCTGCCTGCCTGGATTCCTTCTTCCGAGGGTCCTGTCTAGTTCAGCACTTGGTGCATGTTCGCCACCATATCATTGTTTGTCTGGACTCTGTACCAATAAAGCTCTGAATTTTACTGGTTTTGTGCTATACTTGGGTCCGAACTCACTACCGTTACAGTACAATCTGGCCAGACATGGACCCAGCGCAGATCAACGACCGGATCTCTAAGATGGAGGATATGCCCAAACAAACTGGTGGCCAACTCTGTCGCTATCATGACTAAGAACCGCCAAGTCATGGCGGAGGTCCGACAGACATGCAAGCTCGGTTTGAAGCCCTGGAGATGGGCTCTTCCTCGCAGGGTACTGCAGCTTCAACCACCAGCATGGGACCTTCACCAGCTGGGGCTATCTCCTCCTCTGTTGGCGCTGCGTTATCTCCTCCTCCACCACAGGTCCGTGAGTGTAACATGGGCTCACCGGAGCTGATTATGATGGTGAACCTGTGACCTGTAACGCCTTCCTCAGTAATTGGGCCATCATCTTCTCCCTGCAGCTGCTCACCTTTTTTTCAGATATGGCTACGGTGGGGTACATCGTCAATCACCTCACTGGGGAACAGCTGAGTGGACGATTGGTACGCCTGCCTGCCGCTCCTTTTGTGCATTGATTGATGAACTCCGGACAGTGTTTGGTACCGGGCTTCTGAGAACTGACACGGGGAAAGACATGTTGGATTTGGATCAGGGGAGCATGTCAGTCCCAGATTACACCATTGACTTTCGTACAAGAGCTCCACTATGTGATGGGAACATGGCCGCCCTCCGTGATGTCTTCATACGGGGGTTGGCTGGATACATCAAAGATTAGCTCGTGGCTATTGAACTGCCGTCTTCGATGGAGGGGCTTTTCGCCCTTGTCACTCGCATTGATCAATGCTTCCAGGCGTGCACAAGGGAGCGCCGTGCTGAATCACTCTGCCTCCCTCGTCCTCGCAGCCCTCCACGCTCCCGGCCAACAGTGACATCAGCGCCGGTACCTTCAGCTGCAGCCGCTCCTTGCAGTGAGGGGGATCCTGAACCGATGCATCTCTGTCGTGCCCGCCTCTGACCGGAGAAGAGGAAAAGAAGACAGTAGCTGAATCTCTGCATATACTGTAGCCAGCCCGGCCATTTTATTTGGAGGCATATTGGTAAGCTCAACCACTAACTCCACCTCCATGCCAAAACCCATAGTCAATGCTGAGTTTCTCCTGCCTTCCGGTTCTTACTGTGCCCCCATCTTCATTGATTCCGGGGCAGATGGGAGCATCATGGATGAGAACCTCGCCCTCCATCTGGGACTTCATCGGGGGCCGCTGCCGTCCTCCTTCTGTGTCAGAGCCTTGGATGGGCATGACAAGGGGCAGGTGAAACATCATACCAGCCCTGTGCACATGCTCCTTCCAGGGAGCATGGTGAAACCATCCGTTTTCTGCTCCTGCCACGCCGAACCAGCAGGTCATTCTGGGACTCCCCTGGCTCCGCCTGGACAATCCAGATATTGACTTGACAACCTGCTCCATCAGGAAATGGAGCCCCACATGCCAATCTGGAATATATCTGCTCAGCCAAGAGATTGAACTCCAGACAAGCCAGCTGGTCACTTTTCTTCGAGGGATTCAATTTTACCCTGTCCTACTAGCCCGGTTTCCATAGTGCCAAGCCAAATGCTCTTTCAGTTTCCTGAGGTTCCTAATGAAGGAGCTGAACCTTCCACCATTGTCCCAGCCTCCTGCTTCAATGCCTCTGTCACCTCGGAGATCGAGGAAAGGGTACGGGCTGCCATTGAGGACCAGCCAAGTCCTAGTTCCTGCCCGCTTGACCGTCTGTTCGTCCATGCTCTCCCTCGCTCTGCTCTTCTCCAATCAGGGCATGCTTTTTGGCTTTCCTGTCACCCTGGCATTCAACAGACATACGGTGTCCTGCAGCAACGCTTTTGGTGGCCATCTATGGAGGAGGATGTCCGTGGGTACGTAAACGCATATAATGTATACAACCAGAACAAGACGCCTCATCATCCTCAAGCTTGCCTTCTGCACCCCTTACCTGTTCCTCATCGTCCTTGGTTTCCTTGGACTTTTTCACTGGTCTTCCATCCTCCAATGGTCACACCACCATCCTAACTATAGTAGGTAACTACAAGATGGCACACTTCATCCCCCCTCTCAAACTTCCATCGGCCAAGGAAACAGCCAAACTGGTCGTACAGCATGTGTTCCGGCTCAATGGTTTGCCCACTGACATTGTGTCTGATCAGGGTCCCCACTTAACATCCACACTGGAAGGAATTCTGTGGTCTGTTGGTAGCCTCAGTCAGCCTTTCCTCTGGTTTTCATATCCAATCCAACAGGCGGATGGAGAGAAAGAACCAGGACCTGGAAACCACTCTAGGCTGTCTGACAGCCCACAACCCTGCTTCCTAGTCCCAACAGATAATTTGGTCAGAATATGCTCACAACACCCTCATCAGCTTGGTCTTTCCCTCTTCCAGTGCGCCTATGGGTATGAGCCTCCATTCATTGCTCACCAGGAGAAGGAGGTGGTCTGCCCTTCAGTTCAGACCTTCATCCACAGCTGCCAGCGCACCTGGGACCAGGCTCACTCTGCCCTCCTGAAGTCTGCCAACCGCTATGCTGCAGCTGCATACAAGCATCGCAAGACTATTCCCACCTACCAGGTCAGCCAAAATGTCTGGCTCTCTACCCGTGATCTGCCCCTTAGGGTGGAGAATCCTAAGCTAGCCTCCAGGTTCATTGGGCCATTTACCATGATCAAGATTATAAACCCAGAGGTGGTCCAGTTGCAGCTTCCCCACACAATGAGGATCCACCCAACATTTCACATCTTTAGGGTAAAGCCTGTGTGAGAGAGTCCTCTGGTGCCTCCCACAAGCTCATCGATGGTGGTCTTCTGTATGCGGTCAAACGGCTTCTGCACTCTCACTGCCGTGGACGAGGCATAAAGTATTTTTTGGACTGGGAGGATTATTTTCCGGAGGAACGTTCCTGGGTTCCAGCCCGGTCCATTTTAAGTACTCAAGTAATTGAGGACTTCCACCGCCTGCATCCTGACCAGCCTGCTCCAGCCTCTGTCAGACTCACCTATTGTTTCCAGCTGCAATCAATCACCCAGCCTCCCTTTAATCAGCTCCTCCAAACTCACTCCCTGCCAGATTTTCTTTTGCAGCATGCAAAGCTTTCCAGCTTTTTTGCCCGGACAGATCTCTCGGCTTAGACCCTGCCTGACCCTCTTCTCCACGCCACTGCCTAGGTAACCCAACATGCCTTCAACCTCTGAACTTTGCTTCTGCTTGCCCCCTATTTGCCTGCTGCCTTCCTGGACTCCCTCTTAGGAGGGTCCTGTGTAGTTCAGCACTTGGTGTGTGCTCACCACCATATCATTGTTTGTCTGGACTCCGTACCAATAAAGCCCCGAACTTTACTGGTTTTGATTTGTGCCGTACTTGGTTCCGAACCCACACCTGTTACAAATGTAAGTTTTTCTCCCCATAAGATTCACCGAAATTGCAAAAACATTTGAGAGAAGAGATATAGTTACACCCATACCAGGATGAACCTATGATGACAGCATATTCCCCTTTGCTTTTGAGTCTGACCATCTGGAAAAGGTACCAACGCTTTGATTTTGCCTCAGTCAGATTGGGAGCTTTCCCCGATCAGGAGTGATCCCCCGTAATGAGCACTCAAAGAAATGTATTGTTGACCTGTTCTATTGTGTATAAGGGTGTCTGCAGGGCATTCTCATTATCTATGCTTTTTTCCATGCATGTCAACAACTGCTCACCATTCTCCCTTCTCGACAGCTGGAAGGGCCAGACTCTCTGGAAATACGAGCGCTTAACAGCACTAGTCAGTGCTGCCTCAGTTTATAACAAAGCAGACTGGATATAAACAAGAGAGCTCCCCAAAAGTGACACTTTTGCATCTTGGTAACCCTCTGGTGGTTGGTTACAGTATAGGTTATAGACCTATCCTAGAACATGGGCCACAATAATTGAAGTCCTCCTCAAATAAATTTTTCCCAAAGACAGTTTCTGTCCCTTTAGGTAGTCATAAATGTTCATTTTCCCGATCAGTTCTGTTTTAATAAGTTATTTGATGCTACAAAAACTGAGTGAAACATCATTGACAGCTGAGCTCTGCTAGTGATTGGGTGGGCAGGTGTATGGGTGGGGACTTGATACAATGGCTTTGCTGCCCGGTCATTACTGCACAGACTCTGATGCCAAATAATGCCACCAGCACAAAATCACAGCACTCCTACCCTGGATGTTTTGTCTTCATTTTTGTATAATGGAAGGAAGTGGCAACATGTATTCCATCTTTATTCATGTGAATGTGCCAAACATGTTTGATGCGTATTTAGAATTTCAATTCAGGATAATTACATTATGGCTTTGAGCTGATTGTGCGGTTGAACATTGGTAAATGCTGTTGCCCATGATGCTAGAAAACTTGTTTGGACCCCCCCCGCCTTTTTCTCCTCCACACATGTGTTCCCCTTTTTCTTCACTGAAAAGCATTACTGCAGCAAATTGTGGCACGATATCAGTCTCATTTTGTTTACATCTGCCTTCCTGTTAGATCATGTGAGGTGGTGCGTTGTCCTTCAGACACAATAACTTTAATAAAGTTGTATGTATGCATAATGCACCATTATTTTAAAAAATCTCCTGGTGCAAGTATGTGTGAGATTGGAGAAGATAAATTCTGTGTAGTTTCTCTTCATGTGTGTAATGCAGTCCAATTTTTCAATATGTTTTTTTAGGTTTTAAAACTCCTGTCAGACTTCAACTGTGAGAGGCCCTGACACCCTGGGATGAGAATGTGTTTTTATGTCTAGGAAATAGTTAGCATCTAATAGTTAACTACATAACAGCTCCAAACAAGGTCTGTGGATGATCCAGAGCAAGAATTTAGTTAAAGACAAGAGAGAAGACACAGATCTCTGCAGCAGCTATTGCTAAAACTCACCCCAAAACTATCTAGATGGATAAACAGCTCTGGAGGTAAGATGAAAAATATGTATTTTGGATTTATGGGTGAACTGTCCTTTTGGTGCCTGAGATCACTTGATCAGGAATAACATTATTCAACCTCCATGCATGCAGAGACTCACATAGGAACATAATGTACCAGTGCTTGTATGATTACTGAGGCATTAGCATCAGCTGCAGGTCAGCTGCAATGAATGCACGAGGGAATTGAATGTAGAGTCAGAAAACAATGTGAGGAAGAGTTCGGCCCGAGGTTAGCTTGGTAGAGAAGAAGAGATCACATTGGCAGCCTCCCCCGAGACAAATCTTAAACCTTGAGAAGAAGATAAGGAATATGAAAAGGCAGTGAGTCATTTCATCTTGTTTTAAAACTCTCTCCATCAGTCATCATGCAGAACAGCTGTCCCAAAGGCAACTCTGTCTTTATGTCTGTGGATCCACTAGTTTTACACAGAACTGTCTTTGCCTAGGCTTTCTCAGTTGAGTGAATGTGCTGTCATGGCAAATCTCAAATGGGGCAGAGATTTTTTTTTTTTCAAATCATGCTGCTCCTTGAGGTAGACTCCAAATGACCAAATTTATCACCCTGGAGCCTCTCTTCATCTACCCTTCTGGACTCATCACCCAAGTACCACTGCTGTGTTTTCATTATTCAGAGGGAACAATCAGGTATGTGAAGTGTGTGATCAATGACAGGTGTCTGTGTCCATCAGTTTTTCCATCCCACTTATATCAATTATTGTTCACAATGTAATAACAGGAAGAAAGATTATGTTCTTAATTTGCAATGCTGGATGAGAAATGCAAAAAGATATTTTGCAGATTATTGTGTTCACATTATTATTATTATAGTGTCCCTTTAGTATTAAAGGAGAACCCTTTTCTCAAATTTTCAAAATAAGCCAAATTTCCTGCTCTAGAATTTCAGAAAATGTATCTTTTTGGAAAAATACCCCAGTATACATTGCAGTCTCTAGGATCATGTAAGCTTGACAAGGCTGTACAATGCAACAGCATAGGGCAAGTCCAAACTTCAGAAATAAATAATTTTTTTTCATTTGTAACTACCCTCAAAATGTTATTGCAAGTGTCTGGTAACAGGAATACCTACAGTGAAACACGTGTTTGTTTTTGATTAAATACCCTTCTATTAAAAGTTATCAATTATCAAGTATAATGTATTTCCTAATTTTAACAAAAGACAATCAAATGTGTGTAGGTTTATTCCAAATTACTGTGTGATGGAACTTTGGCAATTTAATGGTTGTCTTATTCCGGAAATAGAAAATGGTAAGAAAAGCACAATGTAGGTATCTAGGGGTGGGTTGCATGTAGTTGTTCCTGAATAGCCCCAAATGCCATTATGGTGCAATGGATGAATCTCTGCTGGTTGTACCACAAATAATAATAATAACAATAAACCCCTGCAGTTAACATGTCGAAGCATGAGCAACAAACTGAACCCAAAATTGCTAGTGGTGCTGCGCCATCAGTGTATGAGTGTGTGAATGGTTAACGGCCTTGATGAGCAGGTGGAACCCTGCAAGGTCGTCACTGCCACCAGTGTATGAATGTGTGTGTGAAAGCAAAACCTGTAGTGTAAAAGCACTTTGAGTGGCCAACAATGACTAGAAAAGCGCTATATAAATACAGGACATTTATCATTTACCATTCTATGTTCCCCAGAGACTTGCAATAATACTTTGACCATAGTTTGCAGTGAAAAAAAGTGATTTATTTCCAGTGTTTTGACTTGCTGTGTGCTATTGCTTCATATAGCCTTGTGAAACTGAACAGACCAAGCAATGAGTCTCCATCCTGGAGCAATTTTCAACAACAGATTTGTTAAATTTAAGACTGGAAATATGGCTTTGAATAAAAAATACTAAAATGCTCCTTTTAAGACTATTCCCCACACTGTCAAAACTTTAATCTGTACCACTGGCTGCACATCAAATCTAGTCATTTTTGTTACCAATTAGAGGATTAACTGTAGAAATTCTTGGTCTCTTCTTTGGATTTGGTTCCTCATTATGGTTTACATGAGATTTATAGTAAACACTGTTGCTCGGCAGATTGTTTTCGCTGTTCAGACTGTTATTTGTGTCAATATGTCTCGGCAACTCTGAACAAATTTGAGCGTGGGAGTGTGCTGGCCCTTGTGCATGCCTTTGCTCAGTGTCTGTGTGCTGAGTGAGTGAGAGAGAGGAATGGGAGAGTGAACACGATGTACCCTGGCACAGTTTTCCTGGGCCGTGTCCAACCATGAGAGTCCACTTGCAGTTATATACTTTGGGGACACCTTAATCGCATCGGCCCTCTTTTCTGTTCCTGATCTAACCTGATCTCCTCCTGTAACCTCACCCTACCCCCACCAGCCTGACACCCACCACCACTGAAACCCCACCATGTCCTTGACTTTTACCCTTGTCCCACTATTTGCTCACCTCTCATTCCTCTCAATGCACCCATTTCTAAACCTGACCCTGACCCTTTCACGATTCTCAGCAGGCTCTTAATGGTTTCTGTGCAACACCCCTCCACCTCCCTTCCACGCATACAGCCTTCTGTCTGTCTCTGTCCTCATCTTTCCTCCCTGCCTACCTTTCATTTGTCCTATAGAAGCTTAGTGAAAGGGTTTGGTCATGTGAGGTGAACACAGTCTCGTGTGCCAAGCCTGCAGTCTGGCATCAGTGGCCTGAAGACAAAAAAGAACCCCTAAAATACACACCAACACACACACACACACACTTTTAAACACTACAACCAGCACGTGCACTGAGAATTATTTAAAGTGGTAATCCTTCAGATCCTCTTGTTTCTATTTTGGCAGCACGTCTGGTGCTAAGCTGCAGGTTTCTGGCTCATCTGCACCACAGTGATTTCTAAAAAAGACCAGAGGGGATGGTGTGTTTAGGCTCACTTCTAGTTTGTGTCAGTGGTCAACGTTCATGACACATGAACTTGGTCATGAACTTGGTTTTATAAACATGTGAATTGTCACAATTTAATGATATAAAACTCAAGACCTTGAAAAGCATGACAGAGAAATATTGCAGGCCAAATAACACAGAAGCTGATTACAGATAGAGAGAGAAAACAACACTTTTGGAATTAATGGTGGCTATGGAAGCTATAAATGACTTGGACACCATGTCAATGCAGTCCTCCAGACATCCCAGACACCACGTGTTGATGGTTGTCGGTAAATTTGGCCCGGGTCTAGATCTTTGAAACACTGCCCAGATCTCAGATAAGCCACAACATTAACACCATCTGCCTGATATTGTATTGTCACTCTCGTGCCACAAAATAGCTCTCACCTGTCAGGCTATTGACAGGGGCCCTCAGAGGGTGTCCTGTGGAATCTCTGTTCTGTCCATGATTTTGTTATATCCCATGAATACTCAATTGGATTGGGCACTAAGTTTAATGGGTGGGACTACATTAAGTATTTTGGAAATTTTTCGAAATGGCTAGCCAGGAATTCACGTCTGTCTTTAAGGGAAAAAAAACAAAAAACTAAAATATGGGAACGGACAAATATGCTTGTTTTATGCATATATGTTTGTTATTATTCCAACAATCCCAAACTATGACAATTACTCTCTAGAATACAGTCATGCTTATTCTTCATGCTAAAAAAATATGCTAAAAGCATAACATGGCCCTCAAGCCCAACAAACAACAAAAGATGAGCACTTTGACCTCTGTCTTTATAACAGTCAAAGCACCCAACCAAAGTTCTTACTGTAGGTCAAAATTATGTGCTGTGATCCTGAGATAACTGTGGTTACTCAGATATATCCTATAATCACCAGTGGGTGCAACCATATTTGTCTGTCCCCCTTTAGCTTTCTTATCATCATACATTACAGGTTGTGTACCTTGGTTACAGTGGTGGCTCTCCATAATAATACATACGTACAGTGAAACAAATTATTTAAAAGCAGGCCCTCGTCCTCCACAATCGGCCTTGCAAGCTGTAACCACCCATTTAGCTATCAGTGTTGAAAGTTTGTTGCTTGTAGTGTTGTCCAGGCGTCTAGACTATTCGGCATGGTCTTGTAAAGAGTATGAGAGCGGACCCAAGAACAGCACAAATCTAGACTGGCACAGATCAAAACTTTATTTACAATGTTCACGAGTCCAAACAGACAACAATCAGGAAGCCTGGTTGGCAAGCACAGTCTAAGCTCGGAATGGGGCAGGAGTCTCCGGAGAGGGAGTCCAGGCAAACAGCAGGCAAACAGGGAGCGGGCAGATGCAAAGTTCAGAGACAGAAGGCAGGTCAGGTTACTGGGGCAGAGACGAGGAGACATGGTCAGGGGCAGAAGGCAGGTCAGGTACCAGGAGATCCGTCCGGAATAGAGTGCTGGAGAGCAGTGCATGACGCGACGACAATCTGGCAGACAGTGAGTGTGGAGGAGCTGGTTAAGAGCCGACTGGGGGGAACAGGTGAGTCTAATGATCTTGATTAGGGCAGGCAGGTAGAGCGGTAGTAGTAATAGTTGGTAGAGGGGAAAACCAGGAGTGGACTATAACAAGAACCCCCCACTTCAAGGGACGGCTCCTGACATCCCAAAAAGAAAGGTCCAAGAAAACCCAGGGTGGGTGGAGGGGGAAACTGGAAAGTGGGCTACAATTCCTCCAAGTTACAGGAGCCCTCCTCTTCTGAGGCAGATGAGGAGGATGAACAGACGGGGTGTCCACATTGGAGCCACTCACCTCCGGCGGAGCAGCAGGTTCATCTGCAGGATGTCTCTCCCGAACAGAGGATGGAGCAGGCTGGTCGGGGTACATGCAGTGGAAGTCCTTGATTAAATCAGGGCATACAATGAACCGGGCCGGGACACAGGAACGTTCTTCCAGGCTGTAATCCTCCCAGTCCACCAAGTACTGAAAACCTCGTCCATGGCGGCAAGAGCGCAGAAGACGTTTAACCGACTCTGGAGACATTAAACGTCGGATTCTCATAGTGCGGGGAAGTATCAGACGGACCGCCTCTGGGTTGATGATCTTTGTGATGGTGAAGGGCCCGATGAACCTTGAGGCTAGCTTACGACTCTCCACCCTAAGGGGCAGATCACGGGTGGAGAGCCAGACACTTTGGCTGACCTGGTAGACAGGAGAGGGCTTGTGATGCTTGTTGGCATTGGCAGCATAGCGGTCGGCAGGCTTGAGGAGGGCAGAGCGGGCCTGGTCCCAGGTGCGCTGGCAGCGCCAGATGAAGGTCTAAACAGAAGGGCAGGTTGCCTCCTTCTCCTGATGGACAAAGAGTGAGGGCTGATACCCATAGGCGCGGGCACGGAAAGGGGGAAAGTCCAGTAGAGGAGGAGGTGAGGGTATTATAAGCATATTCTGTCCAAAGGATCTGTTCAGACCAGGAAGTAGGGTTGTGGGCTGTCAGACAGCGAAGGGTAGTTTCCAGGTCGTGGTTCTTTCTCTCCGATTGCCCGTTGGACTAAGGGATGAAAACCAGAGGACAGGCTGACTGAGGCTCCCAGCAGGCTACAAAACTCTTTTCAAAAAATGGATGTGAACTGGGGGCCCTAATCGGACACAATGTCGGTGGGCAGACCATGGAGCCGGAACACATGTTGTAGGACCAGTTCGGCTGTTCCTTTGGCTGATGGAAGTTTGGGAAGGGGAATGAAGTGTGCCATCTTACTGAACTGATTTACCACCGTGAGGATGGCAGTGTGATCCTTGGAGGGAAGAAGACCGGTAATAAAGTCCAGGTAAATGTGGGACCATGGTTGGACAGGAACAGGTAAGGGGTGCAAAAGACCAGCTGGAGGATGACAAGTGGTCTTGTTCTGGTTGCAAACTGGACATGCATTGACGTACTCCCGGACATCCTCCTCCATAGATGGCAACCAGAAGTGTTGCTGCAAGATACCGCAGGTCCGCTGAATGCCAGGGTGACAGGAGAGCCGAGAAGCATGCCCCCACTGGAGTACGTCAGAGCGAAGGGGAACAGAGACAAACAGACAGTCAGGCGGGCAGGAACTAGGGCCAGGCTGGTTTTCAATGGCCGCCCGTACTCTCTCCTTGATCTCCCAGGTGATGGAAGAAATGAAGCAAGAGGCTGGGACAATGCTGGAGGGTTCAGATTTTTCGTCAGGACTCTCCGGAAACTGATGGGAAAGAGCATTGGGCTTGGCATTGCGGGAACCGGGCCGGTAGGACAGGGTGAAGTTAAATCTGTCAAAGAACAGCGACCAGCGGGCTTGTGTGGAGTTCAGTCTTTTGGCTGAGCGAATGTACTTCTAAAGGCACCTTGGCACCCTCCAGCCAGTGGTGCCACTCCTCCAGGGCCAATTTCACCGCCAGAAGCTCCTTGTTGCCAATGTCGTAATTTCTCTCTGCTGGGGTGAGGCGACGAGAGAAGAAGGCGCAGGGATGGAGCTTCTGGTTGATGGCTGCACATTGGGACAGGATAGCCCCTACTCCCACGCTGGATGCATCTACTTCTACGACGAACTGGCGGTCTGGATTGGGGACCTGGAGGATAGGAGCCATGGAAAAACACGACTTGAGGGTGTCAAAGTCTCTCTGGGCTGCATCGGACCAATGAAAGGCCGTCTTGGATGATGTTAGAGCAGAGTTTAAGTTCAGAATGGGGCAGGAGTCTCCGGAAAGGGAGTCCAGGCAGACAGCAGGAGGACAGGGAGCGGGCAGATGCAAAGTTCAAAGACAGAAGGCAGGTCAGGTACCAGGTGATCCGTCCGGAACAGAGTGCTGGTGAGTAGTGCATGACACGACGACAATCTGGCAGAGAGTGAGTGTAGAGGAGCTGGTTAAGAGTCGACTGGGGGGAACAGGTGAGTCTAATGATCTTGATTAGGGCAGGCAGGTCGAGTGGTAGTAGTAGTAGTTGGTAGAGGGGAAAACCAGGAGTGGACTGTGACAGGTCTATCTTTGGCAAGGGGGAGGGGGCCTCTGCATTCACTGTGTGCTTGGCCAGCAAATGTAATTTGAGACGCAACAAACGCCAGTGGTAACTCAATTCATATCAACGGTAAATGCAAATAACTTTTTTTGTAGAGAAACCTCTGGCAGGGCTTTGAACAGAACTTGGCTTTCAAAACAAAATTTTCTTTTTTCTGAATGTCGAAAAATGCATGCATTAATTGTGTGGTAAAAAACTTAGTGTTGTTAAAAGGATTTAGCGTTCAGGTGCTATTAATAGGTTAACTTTGACTTCCCTAAAATTAACATATACTTAAACATGAGAAATATCACAATAAGTGCTCCTGGCACCAGCTGCTGTGGTTTCCAAGTCAGTCTTGTATAATTAAATTTTTTTTGTCTTCTTATTGATCTTGTTCTGGTGCAATACTCACACATTATGCTGCAGTGTGTCTGAATGTGTGTGATACAGTACGACTTTTATGACAATTAAATTTGATTCACTAATTTATTTGACCACAGTTTAGATGTGTGTACCCAAGAGAAGTGACAAGAACAAAACAGCTTCTGAATGACTAAAACAAACTCACTCCCATGAATAGATTATTACCTAGAAAAAAATGAGTGTGCACCCAGGGCTTTGGAGCTGATGGGGACACAGGGTCTTCAAATATATTATTATACTTTTTAAAAGTGTATTTGTTTAATGATAATGTAAATGTATGTTCATTATGAAGATATGTTTTCTAAAGAAGAAGATTAATGCAGACAGGGATGTCATTAATTATAACCTAAACATGCTTTCACTCATGGCCCCTGAATCTAATCTTTTTTGAGCACTTGATCAATAAATTCTCCTCAAAGAAGGCTGGAGGAAAATCTGTAGTTAAGGTAGAATATTTTCATTTTGTTATGTGTTCATAGCTGTGGATGTACATTTTTATTTATATATTTTTTACCAGTTTTCTTTTGACAAATTCATATTATGGTGCCTGTGTTTTGACTCTTAAAGACTGTATACAGGGCAGCACATGTATAACAAACCTGGCAAATATGGCAGTAAAGTCATATTTATTTCAAATGTCAACAAATGTTCAATGTCATGTTCATACCCATCAAATGTAACGACAAAGTTAAAAAATTTAATGACTACACATCAAAAACCCAGAATAATCTCTCTCACCAAACGGTCATGGTTCAAATTTGTGTCTTTGCATGGTTACCTACGTTTATATAGACTGTACGTCAATGCTTATGGACAGTGCACACAAAGATGCAGACAAGATGTCATGTCATCAACACAAAGCAGAAACTAGGGCTTTGGTCCAATACAGAAGTGATTCCACAATGACAAACCAAAACACAAGCATCAATATTTTGAACCCAGCAAGGCAGATTATTGCAGAAGATCACCCTTTACAAGTTTTCAAAAATCATAAGTGATTACAGAAGAGTCTGTCTTCAGGAATGAGTATTTGTTTTGGAGAAAATTTTAAATCGTTTGCCTGGGCATTACAAGTGTCAAGACAACATTAAACAACTTGCTAAGAGAGGCTTTTGTTTTGCAGAAGAAGGCGCTCTGGGACAAATCTTTCTGAATGAGTGGGAAGAGTGAGAGAGGGAGATAAGCAAGGGGACGGATGGGATGAGAGAGGGAAATCTTGGTTTAAGAGCTCTGCTCTGCTTTAACATAAGAAAATAATTCAGAGCCTGCAAACAATAGAGCAAAGAGCAGCAAAGGACACAGCTGAGATCAACACCATGTAGGAATTAATTACTCCATCAACACAGCAGAGAAATTTGACAGTCTAGAGGCTGGAGACACTCTCATTATTGTGTTTTGACATGTATTACACTATATCTTCTAATTATATCTGCAGTAATATATTGAACAAGGTAGTTTGGTCTGCTTTGGTGATTTATCACAGCACTAATAAAAGTTGAGTAAAAACTTCACATGAAGTTGAGTGTTACTTTATTTATATTTTTCATTAAAAGCTATACCCGATCAAGATTTCATCATGAAAGTCTCATGAGAAAACATACAAAAAGTAATCCAGTGGAATTCTTAGAAGTCATATGGAATTCATGAGTCAGGAGTCTGTGTAAATGTGACAAAATTGAGGGATGGGTGTCATAACCCATCCTAACCCTCACCGAGGTAAGTTGATACGGGCAATTGCAATATAAACAGCAAAAGGGAAAGCAAAACTGTCACTAATAATGTAACAATGCTAACATGTTTGTGCTCTGCAGAGGCTTTTACAAGGGCAGTCATCCGTCATGTTTACAGGCGCACTGGTGGTGATATCAATGTGGTAGCTGGTCATTCAAAAGAGGGTGCACCAACATTGTGCATAACTATTCAAAGCATATCATGCGAAGTATTCATAGAAAAACATTTAGCTGATGAGGGTACTGCAACTGTTTCGTTTCGTTTCGTTTTCTGCCGCTTATCCGGGTCCGGGTCGCGGGGGTAACAGCCTGAGCAGGGAGATCCAGACACTCCTCT
>KV751339.1:12079284-12091435 GCA_001698575.1 Mola mola
TCCGATCTACTGTGGATACACAGCATGGAGGCACCACCTAGAAATACCACACAGCCTCTGCTGTCTGCTGGCTCCGTTCTACCTACTGCAGGTCTACATCTGGACCGCACCAGTTCTTCCTGCCTTATGTGAACTCAGCTCATGAACGCGATGACCCCCTCAAATCAACATAGCCTGAGAGGAAGGAGAGGGGAAATAAATGTTGAGTGAAAAATTCTGCACAGCATTTCAAAAGCATAACTCTTGAACCCTTTTACTTGACCTGACTCAAATTAGAAAGGCATAAAAGTTGCTCAAAAAATGAAGACCACACATGTTTCTGAATATGCTGAATTTTAATTGATAGTTCATTGTGCTTTTATAGACACCAGACTTGCATTGAAGTGGTAAGCGTGTTTTATTTTATTTTTTTAATAATAGACAAAGACTGGGAAAAAGTGAGGAATGATGGCAAATGAGGTTGTTTTGAGGGGTTTCACAGGTGCAACCTTTACATGCACATATAAAGACTTTGAAATTCACCAGTTGGACTCATTTCAAGCTACATCAGATAGGACAAACTTTCTCCTTGAGTACCCTCCAGTCGGTGGCATAAAGAGACACTGAATGAATCCCAACATTTGTGGCTGATCCCTTAAAATGTTACGTAGAGACAAAGCTTTAGCTGTGACTGTATGTCCATGGTTTGAGTCCAGCTGCAGGCCTTCCCAGTGTCCCTATGATTAAAGCTCCAAAAATAATGAGTCGTGCTCACTTAGACCAAGAACATTAGACGGAGTCATTCTGAAAGACTTTCAGCACCCTGAAAAGATGAAAGTGTCCATTACTGTTGTCCACAGGTACATGCATAGTAGTCAAGCTGAGTATACCATTTAATGAAGCACATGAAATGAATTAAAAAACTGTATTCCATCATACTGTAAATAAAGATATACATCATTTCTCTCACCCATGTACCCAAACATTCCACTCAATCACCCATCTATTTGACAACATGTGCACTGCAAATCCCATGTTTATGAATGTGTTGCAGCATTTTTGTGCACTGAAAAAAAAAAAAAGAAAGAAAAAAGCACAAAAGTGCCCACTTGGATGCCCTGCCAGTGGATAAACCCATTAGAAATTCCCCTTAAACATGCTCCTTAAACATCCTGAGTATGCCAGCGTTTGGTGTTTGGTCATGTTGAGTGTTTGCAGTGCACGTGTTGTCAAATTTATTAAGACTTTTTTGCTTGTGTTTTTCTCAATTTGCATGTGTTTTCTCTCCGCCACAGAAGATTGTGACAGACTTTTTCATGGTAAGTCAACATTAAGAGATACTAAGTCAATTTTGAACTAAACTTGAAGCTTAAATATGAAGTTGTCTTTTCTTATATCTTTCTATGTCTGACCATAAATTTGTAATACATTTTTATATTATATTTATATCATGCATACATACATATATATTACATATTATTTGTGATGTTAAGTAGGAAGTGTGATTTTGAACTGAGTAAACTGTTTTTCTTACTGTGGTATTAAAAAAAAGGTATAAACTGGCTGCTAATCAAAACTTACATTGCTCTCTGTTGCGGTCTGAGGTGCTGCGTATCCAATAGCTCTCTGCTCTGGGGCCCCAACAGCTGCTGAAGTGCAATTCTGAGCTCCCTGGTGGTTTTACCAGTAAAGGAACGCAGTAGATGGGCTGATCTCCCGCCTCCCGTGCCGCTCTGGATGGGAGAAACAGAATCTCATCTGGGAAGTGGAACACCCTCGATGAAGCCCACCAACGGCTGTTCCCGGTAGCCCAAGGATAGCGGCTGGCACAAGATGAAACACATAACTCTTCAATCCGAGTGGATCTGAGGTTTACAGCTTGGGCTACTTACCCAATTAGGCTGAATCATGGAGGCAAAACAAAATAAGTTTTTACTATGCCAAAGGAGTATACAGAATGCATGGGCTATGGTTGGGGGCTGGGGATGTATTATTCCCAAGTTTCCTTCATCACAACCTGTCAAAGCGGCCACACAGGTACAGACGGACAAAAAACTAAGCTAAAATTTGAATTAAGTAATTCTAATTAATTTTGAATTACCGACCCTCTCTTAAAATCATCAAAAACTTCACTTCTGCCTATAATCAAATTCAATTTCATATGTATACAAAGATCGATAAAAGTACAGTTATGAAAATCCCAAATATTTATTTTCTTTGCACATAACACAAACGTCACTTCATTTTAGAGAAAAAAGTTAAGTACAAAAACCAAACAAAAGCTTACATGATAATAAATAGCCAAAAAGTAAGAGCAAGTAGATAAAGAAATAACTGATTAGGAGAAAATATGTCCATTATAATATCTTACAAATTATTTATTTGAATGAACCAAATCTTTCTATCCCTGCACAGGTTTATGCTATATTCATACAACTGAGAAATATGGAGTAAATACTTTAAGTGTTCAGATATCAGACGTACCAGAAATACAGCTGGCAGGTAAAAGAAACAAAGGGCAGTTAAAATATGTACATAAAAAGCTCAGTCTTGTCTGTTTTGTGCTTCAGTGCAAGGCTGCAACCTCCATTTCTGTTGGAGATGAGAGAGATCATGACAGAACACACACTCTGGGGGATTATGGTAACAAGAGGATCATGATGGATGACACATGGTATTTCAATCAACATCAATGCAGTACAGTCAAAGCTCCACTGAGAAGAGACGACATGAAAAGACATAGAAAATGTCCCATGACAGTTCCTAATCGAGAACTTTTGAAACCACTAAATGAAGCAAGAATGGTCCTAAAATCCGAAACAGAACCGTAATTCAAAGATAACCTTGTGTTTCAGTCAGGTATGTGCAGATCATAACCCTAACACTACTGTGGACTGTTGGTGATTGCTTTGAGGATGTCACACGTGTTCTTTGAGATGACCTCTCTGAGCTTTCGTACTCGGCGAGGGCTGGAGGCCCCCACGTAGCTCTCCGGCTGAAGGATGGCCATGCCCTCATGGGCGTTGCCCATGATGATGACCTGTCCCTCACTGGCAGCGCCTGTGATGTTTGGGCACGGACAGTTCCAGTCCATGTTGAGGAAGGTGACCTCGAGAGGCTCCTTCCCAAAGAAGCGCAAACCCATCTTCTCGTCCTTGAGGATCTCTTCAACAGTCACCAGGGCGTGGCCCGAGTCCCTCTCCTCTGTGAGCTCCGTCATGCGACCCAGGATGACAAAGTCGCTCCGGCAGAAGCTCGTCACCATCTTGCCTCTGGGCTTGCAGGCCTTGCAGTGTTGTTTTTTGGGGTAGGGGCACGTCTCCTCACAGGCTTCTTTAGATTCAAAGTTGTTGTCATTGCCCTCACATCCTCCATAGATGAAGGACTGACACTGCTGCTGGCTGCTGCTGTAAGCCCAGCGGGGCTCATAGGCTTTACAGGGGCCCTGTAGGGTGGGGAGCCCGCAGGGCCCTGACAGCTGTGGACCACAGCACTCCATGCACTCCTCATACGTGTCAAACAACTTCCTGGGCTGCTGACTTTTGCTGTTGCAGTGTGTGAAAGAGAAGCAGTTGTTGGTTTTGTGCTCATAGAACCAGCTGACTTTGTCCAGCTCGCTACCACAGTCTTCAGAGTTATCAGGAGGTCTCTGACACTCTTCAGGCAGGCAGCGGGTCACATTCTTTGGCTCAGGTGTCTTGGGAGGCTCTTTGGGCAGCACAGTGAGCAGGTGGTTGGCCTGCACTGAGCCAGATGGGTTCTCAGCCGTGCAAGTGTAGATACCTGAATTGTGAGGCTGGGCGTTGTAGATGACCAGCTGGCCGATGTTGGTGACCACCATATTCCTTCGCACATGATTAGGCCTCATGATGACCCTCTCCGCTCCTTCTGGCAGCCACTTCTCCCAGGTGATCTGAGGCCTTGGCTGACCTGATACATCACACAGGAAGCTGGCTATGTCACCCACCTTTACGATTTGCTGAGTGGGACTGCTGACCATGATGGGTGGCTCAGGCTTGGATGGAGGCGGGATGGTCGCCTGAAGAGGAGCAGTGGTGGGACGGAGGGTGGTGGCCTGGGGCAGTGAGGGGCTGGTGTTGGGCCAGGTGAGATGGAAGCGGCACGTGACAACAGACAGGGTGATGCCCTTGGAACATGCCTCAGCATCCATGTAGCACTTGTTGTAGTATGTCATACCGTCAGAGGCGCAGGTGAAGTTTGGCTCCTTCTCACAGCGGTCGCGGCACTTACACACTGGCTGGCCATCCCAGATGTCACACTCTGATCCCTGCTGGGTGCACATGAAGCTGGCACAGGCAGCTTCCTTGGGCATTCCCACAGGGCCATTCTTCCCATCTACGTATCGGGCAGCCACACAGCTCCGATTCCCGCACACATTTTGGCAGCACTTTTCAAAAGTTTCACACTCCTGGAAGAGAAGAGAAATATTACACATCTGGAAGACAGTTCAATTAAAGTTCTAAAATTAGAGCGTATGGATCAACTAAACTTGGCAGAAATCGTGAGATCTAAGTGAATAAAGGCAACAGAATATTTGTTAAAATTTATGTAACACACAAAGTATATGCAAAAGGACTTTTTAAAAAACCCCCCAAAAAACAACGTACTACTTAATGGCTATTTTCAGCTCATTACCTTATCAGATTCACACTCTCGGGTGCAGGTGCTCATGGCATCCACCCACAGGTTGGGGTTCATATCATTCGGGCAGATACCGGCGTGTGAGTAGGTGATATGAGGCGAAGCTCCCACCTGGTGCTCCATCCACACTGATGCACACGCCACGAACCAGATCCACCGCGGAAACAGCATCCACCACATCTCCAGACTTAACTTAGCTCCACCGGTGGTGAGTCGTATAGCTGGAGTTAGAGCTCTCAGCAGTAAGCAAGCTGTCTGAATATCACAAAAAAGAAGTAAAACGGGTGGACAAAAATCATAAAGCTGTTTTTCTGTGAACCTGCGAGTCGGGACGATCCGCGTCAGCTGATTGACCCGATTCGGTAGCGGCTGCTGCAGCTGTATTTATAGCCCACTACAGACCCCCGGCTGTCAGCGTTAACACCACTCGCCAAGTTAGTCAGAACATGACAGTTATGGGTTGTTCCCGAGATGCTAGAGGAATATTTTTCAGGATTCAGTGGTGAGCTTTGGGCTGGGACTGGCGGATCACCTGCCTGTTAAAAAATTGCTGGAAGCCCGGTTTAACCCTTTACGCACTCCAGCGGCACCAGAGCGCACCGCGCGCACAGACGCATGGAGACAATAGACTCGAAGGCGATATGTTGCTATGTTCAAAAAAACCCATTGTATTTAATGAGTCTGGAGACTGAAACTCCATATTTAGTCGGTTTTAATTCAACTGATAAAAGACTAGAAATGATGTTGCACGAGTATGCACATAAATTGTAGATTAATTGTTTGGTTAAAATAAACTGAACACTGAATTCAGAAGCTTTTTGGACATGTAAATCAAAATATATTTTACTTAGCTTTCCTGATGCGTGAATAGAGACACTATGGATCGCCTCACGTCTGTTTCAAATTCTAATTATAGATAACAATTCGTACAAAACTTTGCCTTTTTTATTATTTTTATTTTCTTTTAATTCATTTTCTCATAATTCAGTCACAGTTTGACATACATGTCAGCGAATCCAGGAGTCTGCAAGTGCCTCTTTTAACCTGGGCGCAGAGAAAAAGATGACCAATTTCAATAGGATCTCTCTTAGTACACTGAAGATCATTCATGCAGATTGAAAGTTTAATAGGAATAACATAACAGGAGTTAAATACCAGAAGTTTTGATGTTTTCTCCTTTTAGGGAAACATTCATAAAGTGTCCGATTAGTCTAATAAGAAGTTGGAAAACTAACCCCTAGGTATTAAAAACCAACACACAATGGGGAAATAATGTGAAATCAAAAAATATATAACTTTCTACTTTTGGCCACTCCCTTAGATTCCCTGTATGCACACTGTGGAGAACAAACTGAAAAACTAAGGCAGATGATGCAAACTTTTGCTGTTTAAAGTGCCATTGTAATAGAACAATTACCTTCACCATTAAACACATGGTGAAGGCAATAAATAAAAATGTTAAATACGGATGCATTCTTTATGCTTTATTATCTTAAACTGTGAAAATATTTTTAATGAAAGAGTCCAAAAGCCAGCTGTTAGCTATTGTTACACTAATAACTCAAAGATCTACAGTATACATGTACAGTACATATATTACTGTTTAAGAGATTTTTCACATCCGACCAGTGATACGTGACTATTGCTGCACAACGATTAGCATTCCTTCACCAACAACACTCATCCATGAACTTCACGGTATACATGCTCTACATTCTACAAAGCATGCTTTTGTGTGCAGGATTAGCAGCATCATACATCAACTTTGTGTGGACATTTACAGACTTATTCGGCAGAGAATCTGCTGTAAGGACAGACAGACTGACATCATACTGACATTTTAACAGTTATCACGCAGTACGTTCACTATGCTATTCCCAAACATGATTACACCCCTTTTGGAATCGGACTTCAGGCCAGCAGAGGTGATATGAGGACAACACAACTTTAAAAATAAAAATAAAAAAATTGAAGATCAAGAGTTGTGCTGTGCAGTGTGTGTGCACTGGTTTTATTAAGTCAAGGTGTTACTATGATTTTTTTTTTTTTTTTTTCCCCCCCCCTGTCTGCACTACTTTGGTTTCCTCTGCAGTTCAGCTGAGGACAGGGCAGTTATTAGACCGCCGTTCAGTGCAATAATAGTGGACTCCTGCTGTGTCCAAGTGTTGGTGTGGGAGACCATGTGTTTCTGATGCAGACACGGTGATTTCTCTGTGTGTGGCACGACTAGCGAAAAAAAAAATTGGATGTCTTGATGTCTTGAACTTCTATAGATCTCAATCCTGTAAGAAGGATTATATTTGCTCCATTTCACCTCAGGAGACAAACAACCACACACATTCTGCATGTATGATTATCAGCATATTTGAACAACTATTTACTTTGTGTCTGGCTCTCTCCTGTGATTTTTGAACTGACTTCAAACCCAACATTCTTCTCTGGTCACTTTCTGAACAATCTAACACCAAAAATCATAGCGGACATACACAAGTTTTTCATGAATTACTAAACTGGAAGACTTCAGTACTCGTGTAGACACAGATGAAATATAACATGTCACTTCCCCAGGACTGGAGGAAGGCTGCTCTCCTTACATGGCTGTCATGGAACCTGCCATGTTCAAATGGCAAATGGAGGCTGAATTAATAAACTCCTGTCAAACACAGAGCAGACGGATACATTTTGGGGCTACGAACTCCTAAGAAATTATAGGTTGAACCATTTTCACTTAGGAAAACATCATCACACAAGGTCGTTGGTGAAATTAAGTAACATTATACCCCTGAAAAGTACAAGATCATGCAAAGACATGCACGCCTTCAGGCAAGAGGTTATGTGAGGATACGAATCTCCATAAAACGCTTCCAGAAACTTTCCTCAACGTGATTCATGTGTAACTAGAAGGATTAAACTTCAAACCACTGAATTTAGATTAAACATCAATGAAACCTTCACCATCACCACCACCACCATTGATTAGAAACGTTAAACACCTTTTAAAGAGCACATATTGGTTTGTTTGGTTGGCTGTTCTTTTAAATTTAATGGACACAAATGCAGTACGCACAAAAACAAATCAGTTTCACAAAACTAACCAACAAAAACCCCAACAAAGTTAATTATTACGACTCTTTGGCTTTCTTGTTACTTTTCAGAACAAAGTAACGGTTATGAAATAAGCATTATGCAAATAACTGCAGCCTGGCTTCGTCAAGAATTGCCACACATTCAGTCACATTTCTGCATGACACTTTAGTTTTTTAAAGGATCAAACAAACAAGATATAACGGATAATGTTTCAAGATTATGGTGCTGATTGTTCAATGAGAAAAACGCACTTGTTTCTGTAAAGCCACTTAAATTAGTCTAAGGGTTGCCAAGAGAGGAATGCAGTTAACAAAGTCCAATTAACAGAACCTCATTAGTACCATTAAAAAATAGCCATTTGACAACTCTTGAGGCATTTTTTTTATTGTACCTGTCACACTTAATGTTACAAACATGGCATGGTGATGGAGCCGGGGTATCAAATTCCCTGGTGATTGAAATGTTTCACTGCATCTTATCAAATAACTAGTTCAATTTGAGAAGAAAAATTAACGAATGAGCGCTCAATGGATAATAACTATCCAAAATGGCAGAGAACTTTAAGTGAAATTTATTTGGGATGTACTTTGACCTAGACTGCCACCAGGGGGCAAGGGAGATACAAAATGCATACACTTGGAGAAACCATCGACAAGACAACTTAACTGCAAACATGGCAAATTATGACTCAAGTAATAAAAGAAAAATTCAAAAGAGCTATCTCTGATGTCATCTCAAAGTAAAGTCAGAGACACCATCTTTGGTAAAGTCTGCGGGCTGAGTGGGTGAAACGCTTGTGTGAATATGTAGCAGGCCATACAACCAGGAAATAAACCAGGAATTTTCCATATGTATGCCCCAAGTGCACAGTGGAATGCATGGTGTTGTATTTGAGTCTGACTTCCACTTATTCATTATATATCTATAGGCCTTCTGTACAGAATTAGAAACTGGTAGATCTGACTGGATGGGTTAATTACAAGAAGCAGCCAAAGACATCAGATTCTCGTCTTGTTTTGTCTCTGATTTCTGTGCAGAGACAAAAAAAAAATAAAAAAAAAATCAAAATCATATATTTCTAGGAATTTCTAGAAATATACTATATATGCTTCTAAAATACATGATACATCAATATTAACCTATTGATGGTGGCACCCAGTGCTTTACACCATGGACAAAAGCACTTGGTGCCTCAGAATGTAACGTCCACACATCCAGTAATAATCATGGCTTATTCTATGCAGGATCATGGGGGCTGGAGCGTGTCCCAGTGACTGGGTGAAGGCATGTCTTGATAGCTTATTCATGTTACACAATACATGCATTTCTAAACCCAAATGGTCAAGTTTTTCTTGCCACTGTAACCAAGTGCTTGCTTGTAGGAGAATTAATTAATGAATGATAAAGAGCTTGTTCTAGACCTGCTCTACGTGTCATATAAAATCATATACAAATCCAACTGGCGTGTAACTCACTTTTTCATTGGATGTAATCCCTGTGAACTTTACGGACATTTGTCTCTGACAAGAGACAATAGTCATACTGCAAGCTTTTACAGTGTGCGTTAAAGTCAGACTTAAATGTTGATAAATGTAAATCCTGAATAGTTGTGGAAAGAACAGCGGGGAATTTTTTTTGCTTTGTTACCACTTCATTGAAACTGATTTCCTTAAACTGCTATGGTAAGTCAGCCAAACCTCAGAAGACATAACAATGTGATGTATATGTGTGGTCACGACTGACTCTGAGGTAGAACTACAATACTTCTGCCAGAAAACTTACCCTGCATACTGCAGATGTGTCCTGCTGTCAATCCAAGTGAGGACAACTTGGCTAGTAAAGTTCAGACAGTCACAAAGACTTACTGACTGATATGAGGCTTTAGTGAAGGGTCCTCAGGGACAGTGGCTGATTGACTTTGAGCGCACTCTAGTGGTTGAGAGGCGTACTGACGTTCTCATTAAGGCTTGTTTTATATCAGCATGTCAATGTTCTTTATTCCAGAAAGTGGCTTTTGTTGAAACTGAGTGTGTTGACACCGGTATGAAGGAAATTTTGGGCGTCCTGGTCCAAATAGAGGGGTTATTAAAACTTGGTCAGTGATCTCAGTAATTGGCTCTGCGTACTTCATTTGTGCACTGGTTTTCTGTAAACAAAACCCGAGTTTCTCCATAACTTCTGTCTCATGCCGAGTCTTACAACTCCTTCAAGCTCGGGTCCCCTACCAGAGACCTGGGACCCTGAGGGTTCTGTGCAGCATCTTAGTTGTTCATAGCTGTGGTCTTTTGTATAATGTGCTCTTCTAGACAAAGGTCCAAGGTAGTGTTAGTAAACTGCACCTAAACAAAACAAAATATATTTTTTTTTCAGTGATATTTAAGAAAGTGAACATTTCTAACTATATAAGCCATAATCATCAAAACAAAAAAAAAGTCTTGAAATATTTAACTTAATGTGTAATGAATTTAAATTAATGGAAGTTTAACTTTTTTCAACTGACTTACAAAAAAGGAACTTTCCACAATATTTCACTTTTTTGAGTTGCACTTGTATAACTAAAATTTTCTCTCTCTTAACTGAATAGGACTCAATTACACCTCAGTCTGTCTAAATATGTTAATCTAATAAATAATATACTGGCTATTAGGTCAGACGAAATTTAAGTCTCTTTGAAGTTGAAATAGCCATACAATCATTTGTAAATTAAGTGATACATTTATAAAACAGGCTGTAATGTAATGTAATGAGTCACCAGGCTCACACCAAATATGCCTTACCCATTTGAACTGTTTCTCTTTCATTTTCAGATGCTGTTATGTGTGCTCTGTACCTGTGAGACTGCAACTAAGTGATAACAGGTCTTCAGCCTATTCAATAACATGACACCACTGTTTAATTCAGGCTAATATTAATATAGAGAGAGCATGGTTAAATGTTAAATGAATGGAGTACTGCACTCAGTTTCATGCACTTACTCAGGCAGCAACTTTCTTTGAGCTGCGTTTTATCCGGACAATCTGTACATATTGCCCATGAACACGTAGCAGACCCTATAACACAGTGCTGTGAAATAGGATGCATGCTCATCTCCAGTGATGAGGACCGCATGCTCACAATACGCTGTTTTTACACTGTTTTGAAGTACTTTAATTAAACTAGAATTATTTGAAGGCTTCAGTTTATCAGTTTTTGGTGCTTTTGGCCTTGCTATCTTACACTGAGAGGTGTTCCTAATATTCTGCCCACCTCATTTGTGCATGTAAATACAGATTCTACCTGCCAGTACCCTAAAAATAAACAGCACTGTGCTGTTGATGAATTGGCCGTCTGTGTATTTCGTCTCTTAAATGAAAACTCAAAAGAAAATAGATACTGTATATAATCAATTATAGACACATTGATTTAAGTAGTTGCTTGACTCTGATGCCACCACTACTCTATGGTTATATATCTGAAATCGATTTGCTCACCTTATTTTGAAAGTATCATACCAAGAAAGATTCTTAAAAGAGTCCTGGTATAGTATAGATTCTTTAAGAACAAGTCATTTCAGTACAGTACACCTGCTTTGTTCATCCATTTTTTAATAAATGTATTTTAATATTTTGTGTTTTGGTGGTAAATAATTCAAGTTTTTATAGATTTAGTTCACAAAAGAATCACACATTTAACCAAGCAAACATCCCCAGGTGAAAAAATGTCTTAAAAAGTAACTTAAATAATGGTACAGTACAAAATAAGTGGATGTATAGACAAAATGTATGCTTCTTCTTATGACGAAAGTACAGTGGCACTGTATTCTTTGTAAAAATAAAAATAAAATAAAAAAGGTTCTCCTTGTTTTTTTCTTTTATGCTGTTTGCTTTGCTGCAGACAGCTGATTAGAAAACAATACATTCACTGGCTTTACGTCAGCCCACTGGCAGAAGGCACTAAAGGGCAGAGTTGAATGATTTAGTTTCTATTTAAATGCCAAAGAAATGGTGTTTCGCCACACAGGACAGTACAAGTCAGTGGCAGAAATTTAATGACAATCAGAGCGTATATAAATGTCGTCACACAGGCTTGCAGCTGCTAAATGATCCAAGTCTGCAAATGAGTTCAGACTTCAATCAAAACCAGTAGTATATATCCTAAAAAGATACTCTTCAGTTCCACTGCTAGCTTTGAAAGTCAGGCTCAGACTGAACTTAACTAAGCTGATCCTCAACTCTTCTGTGTAACACTGGGACAAAAGACGGTTCTATTGTGCCAGTCCTGCATCCTTGGCCATGCCATAGAAGATGCCTCTCTGTGATATGAGGTTTGCAGGAGTATCAAACTCTGCGATCTGTCCCTTGTCCAATACCAGCACTCTGCAAGAAGAAAGGAGAGAATGATTCATTGACAATGCTTGTTTCATGTCATAAAAATGACAGTTCAC
>KV751339.1:12100932-12140231 GCA_001698575.1 Mola mola
CTGGGACAAATACCAACAGACAAGTGTTTATCTAGCTGCAATACCAGCATTGTAAAAAGGCTGCAAATCACAACACAATCATCCAAAATAGGTTATTGTACCACTTCCGTTTTTGGATGACATACTGTGCACAAATAAAAAAAAAATGTTGTGACGCAAATACAAAAAAAGTACCGTATCACCACCTGAATCCCTGCATATTTCTGTGCCAATAAATACATTTGCACTGCACTGCTGCAATTGTTTAGTAACATTATTCATTATTCAGCTCAGTGGATTTGTATATAATATTCTACCCAAGCTGAGAATATACTGCTAAAAGAAAGAATCACCAAGGAAAGAATTTTTAACATCACTGAACAAAACTTCTTCCAGACCGGGTAAATTACTATGATTACATTGGGTTCAGAGCATCTCTTAATAACCTGATAATCTCACTTATGTGTACACTCCTCAGGTCTAACATCTACAAACTATGCGCTATAGATAAACAGAAAACAAAAGATGCATCACATCTTCTGTGCCAAGCCACAGTTATTTACAAAGAGAGCTGTATAGCAGTTTTAATCAAATGGTACAACACAGATTTAATACATGAAACTTCTATTTCCTACTGCTACCATATATCATCACTTGTGGCTACACTTGGCCACCCACATGGATACTAATTAATACACTAACAACACTAATTCTTGACCAAAACTATTAAATATTCAAATATTACTGAAGATATTCAAAAACCTTTAACAGGGCTCAAACTGAGACAACAGATCCACAGATACTCTTATACATGCAAACTACCTGTTACACCAACTACTTTTTATATATTTTAACATCTGCTCCATTTTTTTAGAGAAAAAATAAGTTAAGTCACATATCAGATACAAATTACACATTAGTTCAATAGACTATTTGTAGAATTGGACCTATAAATCTTTGTTTACATAAAGGCTTACTTAATGAGATAGACCCGGCTGTATTAATGCTGGTCCACCACTAGAGGGAGGGTACAGACCACTATAGATATAGTAAAACTACTTGTAATTCCTTGCGTTGCAGGTTATTCTAAAATATAATTTGTTTTTCAAGGGGAGTGGCTGTGTTGCTCAACATGATAGCTTGCATGTCTTTATTAGTTTGTGTTCGTGTGTGTGGGTGCAGAAGCAGGCTGGACAGGGCGTGTTGGGGCTGTGGAGAGACCAAAGTGAACTTAAACCAGACTGAGAAAGGGGAAATCAGGACTAGGGATGCTAATCGTGGACAGGACATCACAGGCCACAAAGAAATAAAAGCCAGAACTAAAAGGAAGGTTAATAAAGCTGTTACACGTAGGCATAGCGGCATGCCATTCCAGGAAGAGGGAAACATCACAAATTCACAAGAGAAAAGAGGAACAGAGAGGATCTGGCAACATGTCCTCCGAGTACCTGGACAAAGACGTATATAAAAGCCAGGGGCAATATGACAACGAGGAAGATGGGCGTGCTGGAAATGATAACTATTATGGTAGAGAGAGAAACAAAGACGGTTCCCAGCAACATGAGCACGGTGGCTGGGAGAGCCTCATCTATGACGTAGATGTCCTTGGAGAAGCGGTTGATGATGCGTCCTATAGGCGTGGTGTCATAAAAAGACTGTGGCGTGTGAAGTTTGTTGAGGAGCAGATTGTGGTGCAGCTTCCGGGCTGCACCGATGTTCCCCATGGCTAGTGTGAAGGAAGACATCATGACCAGGATACCTGTGGTGGGTTTGAATGAGAGGAATAGGAGTGGAGGAAAAAGATGTTGAAAAGGAAGGATTTAACTTAGAATGTAGCATTACTAGTAGACACAGACAGCATTTGTTCTCAATGTAGAGACTGGAAAAGCAACAGCACTGAACCATCATGCTACATGTATGGAGCTTCCAAACATTCCTCCAGCAAAAAGTCCTTTAGCTTTGTTAAATATCATTCTCCTTTTTTCTGCAGCAAGCTTATTGTTAAAAAATAAAACAAACATTTTCAACAAGCTGCAAAGAAATATATTTAGTTAATTTCAAATCTGCAACAAGAAGCTGTGTTAGTGAATGTGGCAATTAGCACCATATAGTAGTCTAGTAATTATCTGTTTATGTTTAACGATAATTTCGGCACATTGACACCTAAAACCTTCAACATGGAAACATGGTTTGCACTAGTTGTTATTAAACTGTAAGATAAGAAAAACGATAAATGCACAGAAATTAATGTGATTTAACTTAAAAATGGCTTACTAATTCATTCAATGCTCACTGAGTGTTTCTTACCTTGTGCAATGCCCAGTGTTGCATACACCCCCACCCTCATATGAACATTCTCCTGAGTCTGATTTTTTGAGGCATCATTGGTCCACTGGCTGAGCCAGATGTTTGCTCCAATGGCAGCGGCGCTCTGGCAGCCATACAGGAAACAGATGAACACTGACAGCAGGGGCCCCACTGCCTTGACGTACTCTAGGTACACCTTCGTTTTCACCTGGTTAGGAGTGACAGAGCAGTAAACAGGATAGGTCAGATGAGGTTAACTCAGTAAGCTTGATGGAAATGTTTTTGATGTAGATTGCCATACTTTAAGTCTGAAATTATGTATGTATGTATAATTAAGTATGAGTAACCCAAGATGAAAGAAAAAAGTACAAAATATGGGCACCTTTGGGCTCTGTCATTAATAGGTTGGCAAACAATCATGAAATCATAGATCGGTCTACCTACTAAATTAAGAAATTAGAGATAAAAAAGGGACAGTATCTCTGAATACATGAAAATAGAAAATTACAATTAAAGGTATTTGCATCAAAAGTGAGAAGTTATGGACTAACCCTGCCTGTCTCTGTGGCCTCTGCCTGAATGAGTCTCTCTGCCTCATGTGGTTTCTTCTTTTCTTGTGACTCAGTGTGTTTCCTCTGGCTGCAGGCGGTTCTCCGCACTGAGCGGCATCGAGTGTTCTCTCCATCTGCTGAAATAACGCTGATCTGTCTGTAAAGGGGGAACAAATAAAGTATAACACTTATTTGGAGGATGCATTAGATGGATAATTAAATTACATTTAAATAAAACAAAACACAACTGAAGAACACTAACACATGTACTGACTATTTGAAAAATGTTAAAAACTAGTCAGTTTCAAAGAAACAATTTTTTTTCCTTTACCTTATAAATTTCCTCTTTGCTTCATTGATCACTGGCTCATTGTCAACCATGTCTGTGTGGTTGCTAAGGGCGTCATCAGGGAACAATTCCTCATCTTCAAACTCATCTGTAATAACATTATGAGCAGTGTTATATAGCTATTTTCTTCTAATTCTCCTAATATATGAATTAAATAACAGCTTGGCTCTACTAGTGGTCTCGTCCTCCTCCAGGATGTCATCCAGGGCATAGTTCCTGAGAAACTCTGCAAAGGCCCCATTCTGATTGAGCAGCTCCTGGTAGGAGCCCATCTCTGACACTCTGCCATCAACCAGCACCATTATGTTATCCACCTGAGGCAGGAAGCTGATACCATGGGTCACTAGAATACGTGTCTGTACAACAACAAAAGAAAGCTAATTACATATCTCAATAACAACACAGACCCTTATATAAAACCAAACTCACAGAAAGACACAGGCTTCAACTTCAGTGACATCTCATTGAACTTTGCCAGCAAAATGCGGGCTAATGGAAAATTGGACAGCTCTTATCAGAAATTGGTGTCATAATAAAAAGATAAAAGACGAATAAAAGATGCAGCTTTGTCTCCAGTAAAACAATTTCAACTCACAGGATAGGAAAGGTTACAGACATCGTTAATTGAGCACAGCAGTGCTCTGTTTTAAATTCCATAAAGGTCATAATAATACTAGACCTGATTTTGGTGCTTAATGAAAAGTCTGGACTGTGAAGAAATTATGACTGGTAGTGTTAGGCTAGTTAGAGTTTATAAAATGATTTGACAATATTTATACAGGGACAATACAACCTTTAAAACCAGCAAACTGAAGACCAAACATGGCAATGAGTTAACGATAGTCACTGAGGCAAATGAGGACATAGGATCTGCAGCAGTAAGCAGTGGAAACTGCATTCAAATGATGTGAAAAATTCCACCGATTTTAGTTTTCTTGAAGAACAACCCCTGTTGGCAGTTGAAAACACACGATTTTGTGTCTAACTTAATTACATGGAACCAAGGCACAGTTTGCCAGGGCGTAAATATATATCTGAAACGGTCCTCAAACAACATAATACCTTTGAAGTTGCTATTACACTATAGTTTTATACTATTGCAGCAGTTTTTAAAATTTCTTTGTTCATTTATCTGGGTCCAAGTCACAGGGGCAGCAGTCTGAGCAGGGAAACCTAAAGTGCGGCTGAACCAGAGAAGGATTCAGAAATGTCACTAGCATGATTAAAATCTATTACACTGTAATCTATATAAGCCTCAAACAGAGCGCTGTCCAGACGCTGGAGAGTCTAAATTTTTAAGAGACCGAAAGCATTATATATCACTAGCAGGTCTAAAGGTCAAAGCTATATCTTCACTAACCACATATTACACTTAACACATTTAGATCTCCACTGCAGTTACTACAGTGACAGACTGACGTGTATACAGAGCTCTTTCTCACCTTTCCCTTCAGCACCCCTTCTGGGCCGATGAGGTTGTCAAAGATGTGTTTGGACACATGGGCATCCACCGCGGACAGCGGGTCATCCATGAGGTAAACATCAGCGTCACTGTACAAAGCTCGGGCCAGACTCACCCTCTGTCTCTGACCGCCAGAGAGATTGATACCCTACATAGGGTACATATCAGGTGTGGCTCAAAATGTAACCTTTACATTTTCAAAATATGTATAGGAAACTGATCATTTGGAACCAAAGCTGACATTTGGAAACATAAATAAAAAACTGGATACTCCATAACAGAAGGGAAAAAGAAAGTGTCTCTCTTTTGTACCTTCTCGCCTATCTCAGTCATGTCTCCTCCAGGCAGTACTTCCAGGTCAGGAGTTAGGGCACAAGCCTCCAGTACGCAACAGTATTTCTGCTGATTGTAGGGTTGCCCAAACAGGATGTTGTCGCGCAAGGTGGCATTCTGTATCCAGGCCTGCTGGGGTACATATGCCACTGACCCCTGAAAAGAGAGGCCGACAAATACTCTTTACACCCCTTCCTCTGATAGCAGACGTGTGGATTACCAACCATTAACGTGTAACTACACAGATTGATAAACCCTGGAAGGCCATTGCTCCTGCTCTTTTGTGCCATATACAACATCTTACAACTGGAGAAATCTACTGAAAAATAATGCTAACATTTTGAATTACTGTATAACAATAATGAAAATAGAATTTTTACTGATATGGCATGTTATCAATAAAAGTTACAAATATGAAGAATATTGTAGTCATGGACATTGATTTTATTTCATCACTTCATGATGAAAAAAAAGGGGGGGTTGGAGCCTATCTCAGCATCTTTGGGCGAAGGCGGGGTCACCCTGGACAAGTCGCCAGTTCATTGCAGGGCTCAAAAATAGAGACAAACAACCATCCACACTCACATTCACACCTATGGGCAAGTGACCAATTAACCTAACCCCCAGTCTACATGTTTTTGGAATGTGGGAGGAAGCCGGAGTACCCGGAGAAAACCCACGCAGACACAGGGTGTACATGCAAACTCCACACAGAAACGCCCTGACCCGGAATCGAACCCCAGACCTTCTTGCTGTGACCTTCTTACAGTGATAACCACTGCACCAGTGTGCCGTCAAACATCACTTCATCACTTCACTTTATCTTATTTTAATGACTAAACAACCAAGGTCAGTTGCATTTGTTTCTCACACATCAATATAAAGAGGCTTAGTTAAAGAAACACTTCCACATTTCTTAACCAAAGGAAATTGCCTTTCTTACATTGAATAAGAAGAGAAGATCATTGCCACTGTTATACCTTTTAGTTGAATATACAGCTAAGTCAGTAGGTTATTAGCTTAATATATTGATTTAAGACTTGGAGAAACCTTGCTGATTCTATCTAAATATTCAGTTTACATACATAAGAATAGGAATGATCTTCAGGCGGTAACGCTGAACCAAAACTATAAAACCAAAACTAAGAGTTTATAAATGCTAAAATGCATCTTAGAACCAATAAGTTTACTTGATTTATTGTAATTAGATAATTTTCTGTGTACTTGTACTACTAATATTAAGTATTGTACTTTGTAATTCCAACATGTGTGTATCTTTGATTATCTCAAAAAGTTCTGATTGTTTTTTTCTCTTAATTTGGTAGCAGGTTTTTAACATGAGGAGGAATTTTAATAGTTTTAGTGACGTGGATCATCCTATGAATCTAAGAATTGTTTGAAAGATTCTTCATCACACTGATGCAAGTGCAAATCTTAAAAAAAATGTTCTGTAATTCCACAAATAATGCACAGGAAACATTGGAAGCACTGGAAAATCTCAACCCTTGGTGAAGTACTGCCCTCTAAGATTGCTTTCTAGTTATTAAATGCACTGAGAATGGACAAACAAAGAAGCTTGAATCAAGAGCAGATTAAGCAGACTGAAAGTGGACAAAGCTCGCATACTAGGCGTCAGAAAGGTAAGTACATCCACTAGTAAGATAGTGCTGTAAGTGCATGCTAAACAGTATTTAAACTGTAGTTCTCTTCACAGCAGTTATTTCATTTCTATTTGTTTCTTTCTGCACCTACTGCACCAACTACAGATGGTTTTATTTATTTGTGGTCAGGCCTTTAACTGTGCTATCTCAGTGTTTTACTAGGTTACAGGTACATATTAATTGTAGTAATGATCTGTAAACAGATGAAGGGTGTTGTATATTGTAGATGATAATCAGGAAATTCAACACATTCTGTCCAAACATATTAAGTTTATTGTTGGTTTAGATATAAGTACTTAGTGGCTTGATACTTTAGAACATAGTTGGATGGTAGAGATGGGGTACTTATTTGTGGGTTCAGCTTCACAAAATGACCATTTATTCATTATTGATGCTGGAAAATCAGTTTAATTGAAGAAAAAGGGAAATTATAATAATAAAATAATTTGCTACATGATTTATGTTACATAACACATGAAGTTGAATCGTACCCGAATAGAGACCTCTCCTTCCAGTTTCTCCATGTCACCCAGCAGAGCAGAAATTAAGGAGGACTTCCCACAACCCACATGGCCAACGACTGCCAGCAGGGAGCCCTGGGGCACCATCACATTAATACTGCAAAGACAAATATTGGTTTCAACAAACAAACAAATTGCAAACATATACTGTAGTTTGTGGCTTTATTTGACATACTTGTGCAGAGCAGGAGGATCTTCTTTAATCCATGTGAATTTCCCATTGACGACCGTCACTGAAAAATCTATTGAGCAACATGTCACGTGAATGTTTTTTCAGGAACTTTCAATAAGTTACAACGCTTTACAGAGAACATAAAAGACTCAAAGGCATTTCTTAACTATTAGTCACCCACAACCTCTTCAGGCCCCAAAGCACTGGGTGAGAGGTAACATGTGGGATGCAGTGACTTGAGCTTAAGCCTTGAATTTAAAAGGCCAATGGGTTCAAACAATGAGATGATTACATGTAATGTAACACGCATTTATCATTTCTACCATTGTCAAAGTTTCTCAGGACTCACCTGAGTGCATGTGCTACAAACAAATATTAATCAAACAAGGAATAATGTTAAATCTTACCTGGGGCAGTGTTTTTTCTATCTACTGCATTTGGATCTAGCTCATCATGACTCAGGAATGCTTGGATTCGCTTTAAAGATACGTTGGCCTGAGAAGCAGTATAAACACAGTCAATGAACCATGCACTCAACAGACACATGTGACAAGGGGGGGGGAGAAAAAGTTCCAACCTGTACTACACCGCTGATGACCTGGGGAAGCATGTTGAGTGGAAACCTGAGGATGTTAAATAGTGAAAGTGACACGAAAGCCTTCTCCGCATCCAGGATGTTGTCCTCATCCACAGTCACATACACTGCAAATGTTGTCAATGCAACCTGTAAACACATCAACGAACAGGGCCAGTTAGTAAACAGCGTAAGTTTACTGTAGAGACAGCAGCCACTTCAGCAACACACATTCACATTAATGTTGGCCAAACAGTGACTCAGCGCATCAAAAGCTGGTGACGTTCTTGGTGTTTATGATCACAGTGTGTATTTATAGTATAGGACATAGCTTGCTAATAGCGTCCATAAATGCTATCATGTTACCTATAAAACTTATTTGATCTATTTACAGTAGGCAAAAGGTGCAGTTGTTCACTTACACTACTTAAATGACATGGCCTGTGTACAATATTGTTCATAATGTACACACAAACATTTCTCTGCTTCTTTAAACACAAAACAGATTTACTGGTTCTTTCCCAAAGTTTATGATCTGATTTGGTAAACAGGCAGTTAAATGATGAAATGCAGTGCATCTTACGTTACTACTTTTAACTTGTGCAGAATAATGTATTAGGGGTCCACAACTCTTACACACTGAAAAACACTTGACAACTGACCCAAAATGGGATTGCCAGATAAAACAACTGACAATGGATCAAACCATCCCACTGGTGCTGGCTCAAGTTAGCCTGTGTAACATCAGAAATAAATGGACCCACACATTTTTTATAGCATAAAAATATTTCCCAGCTGCTGTGAATTGTAAGTGTATTAAACCAATGGTGCTTTCAAACTCATGTTTATTTCATTAGTAAAGAAGCACAAGATCACATAAACAAATCTTTACTGACATATGTCACTGAGGATTATGATACATCATTTATAATAACTGATACACAAAAAGTGATACACTAAGTCATGTTGGAATATACCACTCGTGACCTATGTGTTATCAATGGTCTATCGCTACCATGTCATGGCACATGGAGAAGGTGTGTCACTTGGGCCATCAGACACCACTCTCCATCAGGAAATAATAAAATGACAGCATGAAAGAGTGATTAACCTACAAAGAATTATCACCTCAATCTGCAGTGACCTTTGGTTTTAAACACCTTTCAGCCCCTTGTTTAGCTGTTTAGCTCTTCCTGCTCTCAAATCTTCATATTGTTAACAGGTAGGATTTTTGCAGATTTTTCCTGACCTTGACCTTTAACCTACAAGGCCCAAATTGAATCACCTTTGAATGATGCAATTACGCCAACAGTCAAAATATAATGACCTCCTTGAATGGGGTAAACATAGGAAAGTGAATACTGGGCTTATAATGACTGGATAGAACAAACATGACTTTAAATAAATGCTAATGTTGCTGTGTCTGAAAGTTCACCAAATCAGCTGACGTCATAAAATGATATTGTGATGTTGTGTTCACAACTTGTTTCATTTGCCCCTAAGTGTAAAAAAAGACAGTTTTGCAGATTTATGGGGAGTGGTATGTAAATCAAAAGGCAAAGAAATGCGATAAGCAAGTAAACTCATAACTTAGCAGTCCATCTTAGTGAGAATCACTATGTACCAGAAGGGAGTGGAGTTTGTTAGAAGAAATAAAGCTGCATATAGTCGATCAAAGTGAAATACCACTAACACTTTGTAATTGTGGACCTCAAACTAGGTTATGTGAACTCTTGCAGAATTGTATTACAGCTAGAGACATGATTTATAAGTTTACCAAGACTGCCTGCAGCCAACATGGCTTCCTCTAAGAAATTGCTCATGCTGTCTTCTTTAGAAAATGCCACATACAAAAATGTTTTTTGCAAACATCCCTGTCTGCTTAGCTCCCGACTAATCAATTGAACAGAGAAAAGTCTTTGGAATGAAGGCTAGCTTGAATATATCTGGACTGAGCCTACCAGGAAAGGGGCACTGGTCCAGGCCATGGTGGACAGTGCTCCCAGGTAAGCTGTCTTACGCAGCACATTGAGCTCCTTCTGTCGGATGGCCAAGACTTTTTCTTTGAAGGAGTTCTCCCAGGCGTACAGCTTCAGCACTTTGATGCCATTCAGGATCTCATTCATCAGCTTGATACGAGAATCCTTGTACTGCATCTGTTCCACCTGGGAGAAAGGAGGAGTTGCAAGAAGACCGACACTTGACATAAAGATAAACAGTTGCTTATCTGAAATATTATGCCATCATCAAAAAAGGCCAAGTGGACTAAGGCAACTTTTATGAAGTGTTAACTCATTGGAAAATGATTAAAGTAACCCAAAGATTATTATGGTCATGATATCAATATGATTAAATTTGGGACTTCTACAGAGACAAATGCTGCTGCTGTTACAGACATTCAGCCCACTGGATGCCCAATTTCATTTAGATATCAATTTATTCTGTTTGGCAAATGTATGCAAAATCACTTACTAACTATTGTTTTAAATGTGAAATCATTAGCAATCCATTTTGAAAATCGTAATTACATCGTTTATACCTGGTAGGCACGGGTCTTCATGGCGATCACGGCATTTAAAGGGATTAGCATGATCATAACTGCCACCCCAGCCAGCACAGATGGACCGAGGTTCTGCAAAACAGGACAGTCACTATGTCTATGCAAATATCATGCATATTAGGCATGCAGATGAAGTAAATGTGTAACTTGTAAATTTACCTGCCAGAGGAAATACAGTGCCAAAATAATCTGAAGAGGAGCAGACCACAACATGTTGAGGAAGGTGGTCAGGTCCATGAATCTCTGTGCATCCACAGACATCAGGTTGACCACCTCTCCCACAGTAGAGGAGCGTTTAGCAGCATTTGTAATTATTAGTGCCTGCAGACCAATGTTGGGGGACAAAAAACAACACTGTGATAAATTTTTTGCTGTGAAGCATATTGTATCTCCTCTAGAATCAAATGTAATATATGAAGTTGCATTTTTGCATGGCGCCAACAGAGTAAGAACACTAATTTTATGCTTACCTTTCTGTAGATGGCTCCTATGAGAGCTGTACGTACATTCATGCCAGTGATAAAACAGTACTGAAAGTGACGGTGGAGGATGAGAGTCTGCAGGACAGCTGTGAAAAACATGAGGAAAGCCAGCGAGTAACCCCACCAGTCAGGAGCACCCTTCTGTTTAGTAAACGAGATCAGCATCCTGTAAAAGTGATGAAAGGGAAGAATTCTGTGAGCTTAAACAAACAGCTCTGAAGGAATCTGAAACAGCTGTAGTCGAGAGATGAATGTTTATGTAATACCTATTTCCCTTCACATAGTCTGCAGATACACACACCTTCTTTGTATGCAAAAGTATGGGTTAGCATTAAAATTGATGATGCACAATTGCAAGCAAAAGGATACAAAAAAGTTGCCAGGCAATTTCAAGTGCCACTTTCAACAATGTAAAGTATTGTCAAAAATACAAGAAGTTTAACACTGTGAAATCTCTCCAAGGACGGGGTCAGAAAGCAACAGTGTCAACTTGGCTCACCAGAAAGATTCAACGACAAGTCCAGATCGATTCAAGAATTACTAGAAAGGCTCTTCTGGCAGAACTGAGCTCAACTGGTGAGAATATATCAAGGCATAGACTCCAGCGGACATTACATCAAGGTGGCCTCCATGGATGTCGACCGAGAAAGACCCCTCCTTCAACCAAGGCAAGTGAAAGTGTGTCTAGCCTATGCAAAGGTTCGCATACATAAAGATGAAAGCTTCCAGTCATTTGTTCTTTGGTAGGCTGAAACAGAGATTGAGCTTTAATGGGCGCTGAGATGTGGCTTTCGTTGGGCGAAGGAAAATTTAGGCCTACAAACCAAAGAACACCATCCCTACCGTAAAGCAGGGGGTGGCCTAATGTTTTCGGGGGTGTTTTGCAGGAAGTGGTACTGACAGCTTATTTAAAGTGGAAGGTGTCATGAAAAGAAGCAGTATCTCAAGATTCTCAAAGAAAACATCAAGCAGTCAGCTGAGATTCTGGACCTGGGGGAGTGTTGGACTTGACCCAAAACATACTGCCAAAGTAGTGAAGAAATGGTTTCAAGACACTGAAGTGAAAGTTTTGAAATGGCCAAGTCAAAGTCCCGATATCAACCCCATTGAGAACTTATGGGTGGAACTCAAGAAGAGGGTCGCAGCAAGGAAGCCTTCCAACCTTTCGTTTAGATGAAAATGCCAAATTTTTGCAGCTGGGCCAGCCACTGTAGTTTAGCCAAAGTAGATATAATGTTGATGTAAGACCAAGTTAAGCTGTTGAGTATTTGCGCTTTGCTCTAGTAAATATAGGAGTTAAGAAAGTTTATAGGTAAGTTATGTCAACTAACATTTAACATTAACATACAAACATTTTCCTGAAAGTATTTTCTGAATAGTAGGCCTTGTTCAGGTCAGGTCAAACAAGCAGGGATTATTATAACAATTGTATCTGGAAATGTAAGACACATTTAACATGTTACCAACATACAAACCTGCCCTTCAAAACTTTAAATGGAGCAGAAGCAGTCCTACATTAGGTTGAGATTTTAGTTATTTCAAAAGAGAAGGAAAGTTAGAGCTGCATTACTAGTGCATCAATATTACATGGGTGATGTAAAATTGAGTTATGTGGTGAAAAAATTAGTTACAGATAGCGACAATATCATAACTTTTGGATTTGCGAGAGTGACACAATAAATAAATAATATTCAATTATATCATATTTCAGTCAGTGTTATCATATCAAAGTATCAAATCAGGAAAACAACGTCTGAGCCATCTTTTATAATAATAGAAACCAAAATCTCATAGATCATCAACTATCATTAAATTCCCTCGTTATTATTATAAGTTATAAGGAAACATACTGCATTTACATGATTTGGCATCCTGAACTAGCACAGTGCACATTTAAAAAAAGAAAAAAAAAGAAAGCTAACTAGTATACTTTGAAAAAGCAAACCATGTAAATAAATACCACATGCAAAAACTCAAATATGACATGCAAAGGGATGCCTTTAAATATACAATCTTAGTGTTGGAAACTTGCTAATGTGGTGCATCAATGAAAACAGGCAGTTGTGACTTGCAACCCTTTTATCGTTTTCATTTTTATTTTTTTTATTTTTTACCTGAGCAACTGAGGGTTGATGAAAGTGATAGCGTCCTGCAGGACTTTGAAAGCTGAACCAATCAGAAAGTAGGGCCCAAAGGCTCTGATGAGGGCATGCAAGAAAGAGGGCTGGTGAGGAGCAGCTCTCTGATTGGACAGCAGCACTTCTACTTCCTCTGGGCTGCTCTCACTTCCTCCCCCTCCAATGACATGGTTGGTGGTCGATGGCGGAGGTTTGGAGTATGCAGCTTGGCTGGACAGATTCTGTTTACTGGAGAATTTGAAATTTGAGAAGTTGTTTGGGATATAGGAAAGAGGCAGAGAGAGTAACTGTAATAAAGATAAGAAAATCTTATAAGTCTTAATTAAAACAGAAGCCCATACATTTAAATATCTTTCTACTGGAAAAATTCATAATTTGATTTATAAAAGACTACCTAATTATTTAGGGCTATTACAGTACAGGCTAAAAGTGGGAGTTGCAATGCTATGTGTTCCGTAAGGACCCCAATTTCTATACCAATTTAATCTTGCTTTAATCATTGTACCCATTAACCAAATCACTGAATATGAGTGAAAGGTCACGTGAGTTAAGTGCTGCTCCAGCGAATTAGCTTAAATAGATTTGATTTAAACACAATATTTTTCATATGTAGGTGGAGAGAGAGACAGCAGCATTCTGTTAGATATCAGAAGTTGAGTAACAAGGAGTGCTACCTCCCTGAGTTTTGCGATGTGTTGACAAGAGTGCTCATCAGTAAAGTTCTGGTGTAGATGGGTATACAATTGTTATACACTTATTACATCAGTCTGAAGTCTCACTTTGCTCCACTTCTTTTTGCCCTTTTAAAAGGCACTGTTATCTGTCAATACAAATCAAGACTTCCGTTCTTTGATTAAAATTCAAAGCCCTCTTTCAGTGGACAGATTACTTAAATTATTAACAGTTATTTTACTGTGATTTGAATGTTATAGAAAACTCAATGACTTGTAGAATTTACTCTGTTTCAGTGTCACTACTCTCATCAGGCTTGTTTATATCAGGCAGCTGGTTTTAATGCTATAATACTTTCCCAGCACAAAACAAAGTATAAGAAATAATTGGACTTATATCATCAGGTGGCTGGAAAAATGAGTTCAAATGACTATTCAATTACATAGCTGCTTGGTCTGTTAGCCATATGTTGTGTTGGGTGTTTGGGGTTTTTTTTAGCCTTAAACAGTAAAATATTTTTTTGGCCTGAACTCTTGATAGTAGATAGTAGGATAGCTAACCTACAGTATTTAACTGATTTTATTCAGTGAGGTATCATCTGTGTAAAATTATGCACTCAAGAGTTTTTCATGTGTTTGGCTTCGTAGGTATTCAGTAGGTATGTCACGAAGAGGCTTACATATGAATTATTACACTGGGGCTTAACTAAAACATGTTTCCAATATTGATACATCCACATAAAAATACCTTTTATACTTCATCAATAATGAAGACCCCTGTTGGTAAAATGTGTATTATTGAAGTAGCAAATAGTAATGCAAACATACGAAACCCCTGATGACAATAAATGTTGCAATGTGCTCTTTGTCCTGATAGAGCCGACTGATTGCATTAGCACTTAGACCACACAAGAAAGTTTGCTTGTTCAGAAAGATCTCAGGAAGTGAGACATAATCAAAGTAAAGCTGTAAGTCTTCATGCAAAGAAATGTTTTCCAAACTACACAAAATCTATTTGAATGCCATACTACCATACCAAAATCCTCATTAGAAGCTAAAGTTTAAAGAGGACAACGGTGATTAACAGCAAACCGGTTTCCAAAACCTGAAATAAAAGGGCCTATGGATGCTTTCCCATATCATCTTACAAGTTGTTCTCAATGGGAAAACACAATAAAACTCTGACAGGGCTATAAGGCCCAATCCCAATGCTCCCCCTCGTCCTTCAGCCCTGAACCTGGTGAGTGCTTGAGAGAGGCTGCAAGGGCTCAAAATGGTATAAACAGGAATGGGACAGCACTCAGTGACATTTCACATTAACTTAACCATTCTGGGTTCTGCACTCTTTTACCTACTGCTTTGTTTTCACAACAAAAAAAGCTCAGGAACTCATTGATTTGAATATTTTTCAGGCTCCTGCATTACAAAGTGACAGTGAGACAGCGTAAGCCCTTGCAAACTTACTGGGAAGGCAATTCAAAGTCTATGAGTCTGTGAGCTTGGACATTGGGATTGAGCCTAAGTTATTATTTCTTCATTCTCCTCAGATAAGGAAGTAGGTAGGGCAACTGAAAACATGAAGAAGAAGATTCTAGATGTGTGTGAAACATTGCTTATGGTCTTAAATCACTGAGGTTCTACTGCATATTACATAAATCAACGACACATGCTCTATTCATGCATTCCTCCCACTTGTCTTTCAAAGCAAACCTCTTGGCTTTGATCTGCTCCTTCTCCCACTCCTTGAGGAGGTTAGGCACCATCACTTTGGAGCTGTCGCGCTGGTTCAGGGACCAAAGGTCTTTGGCCTCCAGAGGCATTTTGTAGCCTTTAATGGCCATACTGAAAGAGAAAAACAGCAGCTTAATTCAATATAGTACATTAAGCAACTTGAGACTTAATGTAATTATTGTAAGTGCACACATGAGACATTGTCAGTCTCCACTATTCTCACTGCTTTATGAATCTTGTTAGTATTTTTTCCGTTTACCGTCTCTTGTGTGTTTCATTGCCTGGACAAAACATATTTCTAAAACAAAAATCCCTTGTCAAAGCGACAATTAAGTAAAGCGGCAGAAAACGAAACGAAACGAAACTCTCCACAGATACTGTTAACTGGGTTTCCTGGATTTCGAATCATCTTTACATATTAGAGTATCAAATTTCACCGGAAATTGGCTTGACATGTGCTTGCCCAGCAACAGTGGAGATTACTTTACAGGAGAAAAGGGAAATGCTGCACTTCCATTAGAAAAAGAGAAATGTCCTATATGTTGCAGGAATCAAAAATAATGTAATAACAAAAATATTCAACAGAATAACAGTAGCTGATGTGAGACAGAAGCTGCTAACCATCTGAAACAGTATCTCTTGTGAAGCAATTACCAAACTCCACAACTGTTCTGTACACTGATCTTGAAAAATTATGCAATGCCACTTAAGGGTTGAAACGTATAACAATGCTACAATGCTGTAGGGTAGCCCTGTTTAAGTAAAACAAATATTCACATGAATAAATTGTGTGAAACATAAATGGAATTACACTGAATAAATTATATCATTATAAAACAATAATAAATGATATACAAGATTTTTCTTTTAAATTTTATTTTAAAAGGATGCCTTTGAAAACTGAGTTTTGATTCAATCATTGCAGTTGCTCTAATGATATAATATCATTTTCCCTGCCACAGGTGTGTTGGTACCAGGGAACACACCTCAGAGACAAAATGCCCATCAAGCAAATCTGGGAAATGCCAAAAGGGCTTCAAGGCCAACAACAACAACGTGTTATTCATAAAAAATAAAAAAAATAAAAAATAGAATAGAATTTTACCTCATGACCCACATTATGTTGGAACAGCCCAGTCTGCTCAAGAGAAGCGCTTATCGTGTCATATATTAACTAACCATGCGCGAGCAATTAGCAGTGCAGGAGAAGGAAAATAAACCCACCGTGTTGCCTTGCAATGTAGCACTGCAGTATTTGCTCTACAGTGTGTAACTGTGCAGCTCTTCACTTTTGTGTTTGCTGTTGCAGTCTTTTTGGAATTCATATTGTTTATACAATACAGTAGGCCTTCTTTGATGTCTGATTATTGCTTTTTGCATTTCTTGAGGTGTACATTTCTTGTCAGTTGGGACTTGATGATGTGTGATTCTGTTCCACCAGTGTTCTTTAATTTAACAGTGCCATTACATATTATACCAGACATTTTTAGTCAAGGACTTTTACTTGCACTTGAGTAGAATGTGTAACAGTACTTTACAGTATAATATTCTAGTACAGTTTCTACAAGATACATGGCAAAGGCCACTTTGTTAGCTAAATAAAAGGAAGGTTGGCTACTGTGTCTGTTTACTGTGTTTAAACAACAGCAGTAGCCTATAGGTGGTTATTTTAGAATTACTTTACCTTAGCTTCTGTTAACTAGGGCAGTGACAAGTCAGTGACTGATGACGGCACCACTAACAGAAATCAACACTATACTGCAATTATTTGGTGTCTTAACTCGACTCAAGCAAATCACCATACATAAACTAGTTTGTGTGTTTGTGGCAGAGAGCTGTGCAAACCAACCTTGTGAACCACCAGAACGTAATTGTGGAGAGAAAACCTGCTGTACCTTCAGGGCAGGGATTCTGAGAAGGTATCAAAAAATAAGCAGAAAAATAGGCCACAGAGTTTAAACAAGGATAAGGGGACATACTTCTGTAAAAAGCTTGCAAGATCTGTGTGCATGTGGGGCTGGGGTGTGGATAAGAGACTTGCTTTAACAAGCAATTACACAGCCACACAGCACACACTCGCTTCCAACCACTCAGAACACCAAATATTTTTGAGAGACACGTCCTCTGCAGCAGGATTTTTGACTCACAGGGTCTGTGTCAACATTAGAGAAAAGAGGAGGTTTCTCATTGAAGCAGCAGAGGATCAGCTCGCAGACCACCAAGCCAAAGTAGAAGTAGAATGTTGTGAATCTCAGTTTGTCGGTCACTTCGTTCTGAAATGTAAAACAAAGACCCACACACATACAGACACAGACAGACCAGTTTAGATACACGCAGGCATCGAGTGTGTTTACATACAAGAACACCGATTATGAGAAGTTTTTCCTGTATTTGAGGGCTAAAATTTTTCGATACTCATATTTAAATAAGCTTTTTATTGAACTTAATGCCACTGACACACAATAAAACCAATATCAAGATTGAAGAATGAGTCTAAGAAGAATTTATGAAACATCCGTTGAAAGCAGGACAATAAATTTTCTGTGATAAACTTTTCCCAGTCTATATCATCCAGCCCAAATTGTCATGTGTAGACTTCCCCCCAAAGACCCAATCTGAGACAGGAAAATCCCTGGAATGTATGTACACAATTGCATCACGATCCATTCAATACTTGCTGAGATAATGCAGATGATGAGGTGATGGTAAAGACATCAAGACTACAAAAGCTGTAATCTAAATGCAAACAGCTCATGTTAATGTTTAACAGGTAATGTTGAATGTGGCAATTTAGTTTGGCATAAGAGCATGCTAAATAGTCAAACTTTGTGTTTATAAGCACAAAATTTGTAAGAACGAGAAGAATGCTATCAGTTCAGCTAATAACTATGTTATTAGTTATGAGGGTATTTGTCTATGAACTGTAGTACTGGATAAATTAGTTGTAAAATGTTGACCTAATGAAACCCACAAGATACCTGATACTAAAATTTAAAGCACCACTGTCAATGACTAAACATATGACTAGTTTTTTAGGGTGACAGCAATAAAACTTGAATGATTACTCTGTTGTCCACGGAAGCAACAGAGCTTGAGCTGAGGTTGGTCAGTAAATTCAGGTCACCTAGGGAAACGAGGTTACAGTGTAAATCCTCTCCAGACATGTATTAAGATATACTGTATATAGAAAACATCTGCTTGAATCAATAATATGTTTGTGTAGGTTCTCAGTCTTCCAGGTTAAGGTTGTCTCAAAGTGCTTTAGTTGAAGGCATCTGGACTTTTTTTTTTGCTTCGCACTTTGGGAGAGACACCCTTGATTATAATTCATGTCGGCGGTAATGACGTTCGGCTATGCCAGTCGGACGTCACTAAAGTTAATGTTGAGTCAGTGTGTGCTTTTGCCAAAACACTGTCGGACTCCATAGTTTTCTCTGGTCCCCTGCCTAATCTGACTAGTGACGACATGTTTAGTCGCATGTCGTCATTCAACCGCTGGCTGTCGAGGTGGTGTCCAGCAAACAACGTGGATTTCATTGATAACTGGCAAACTTTCTGGAGAAGACCTGGTCTAATTAGGAGAGATGGCATCCATCCTATTTGGGAAGGAGCTGCTCTCATTTCTAGAAATATGGCCAGATGTATTAGTCAGCCAAATTGACAATTCAGAGTTGAGGCCAGGAAGCAGAGTTGCACTCTTACACACTTCTCCGCGCTTCCTTTAGAGTCATCCACCTACAACCCCATAGAGACTGTGTCCATCCCCCGTCCACATAAATTCACTAAATCAAATAACAAGGTTTCACATAGGAACTTAATAAAAATCAACACCACTAATGAGGCAGTTTACAAAGTAAAGAGACTTAAATGTGGACTCTTGAATATCAGATCCCTATCAGCTAAAGGTGTATTAATAAATGAGCTTATATCAGATAATAATATTGATTTATTCTGCCTTACTGAAACTTGGCTGTGCCAAGATGAATATGTAAGTCTCAATGAATCCACTCGTCCCAGTCACATTAACACACACATTCCCGAGACACTGGCAGAGGTGGTAGCAGAGGTGCTGGAATTGCAGCCATTTTTAATTCTGCCCTATCAATAAACCCTAAGACCAAACAAAAATTTTGTTCATTTGAAAATCTCATTCTTAGCATTTACGATCCAACCATGAAAACTCCAACTATGTTTGTTATAGTGTATCGAGCACCTGGACCCTACATTGAATTTTTATCTGAATTTTCAGAGTTTCTCTCAGCTCTGGTCCTCAAAACAGATAAAGTTATTATTGTAGTTGACTTCAATATCCATGTAGACGTTGAAAATGACAGCCTTGGTACTGCATTTCTGTCACTGTGAGATTCATTTGGCTTCTGTCAGTGTGTACAAGAATCAACACACACTTTTAATCACACCTTTGATCTTGTTCTGATATATGGCATTGAAATTGAGCACTTAAAAGTCTCTGCGCAAAATGTGCTTTTATCAGATCATTATCTTCTAACATTTGAATTTCTGCTCATCAACTCTAAACCAAGAGTCACTAGTTATTATAGCAGATGCATATCTGAGGACACTGTTGAAAATTTTAAAGAAATTATTCCCTCTGCATTAATTTCAGTGCCATATCCCAAAATAACAGAGGAGTCATATCTTAAATTTAGCCCATCCCAGCTTGATCACCTTGCTGATTTCACTGCCGGCTCTCTACGTGCTTCACTCGATTCTATTGCCCCAATTAAAACCAATAAAAACAAAACCAGTCAAGAGACTAGCTCCATGGTATAATCTTAGTATTCGCAAGTTAAAACAGAAAACTCATAAACGTGAAAAGAAATAGCGTTCCACTAAACTAGAAGAGTCACACATGGCCTGGCAGGATAGCCTTGAAGTATACAGGAAAGCCCTTCGCCGAGCAAGAAAAGACTACTATTCAGCATTGATAGAAGAAAACAAGAATAAGCCCAGGATCCTTTTCGGCACTGTAGCCAGGCTGACTGAGAGCCATCATTCTATTGAACCATGCATTCCTAGAGCCCTCACCTGTAATGCTTTTATGAACTTCTTCAATAATAAAATTATACTTATATCGGAGAAAATATCCTAGACTTCTAAGATTCCAGTTCAGCAACAGGAATTATAGAGGCCATTATTAGTCCTGATGTGTGTTTGGAAAGCTTCCATCCAATTGACCTTCATGAACTAACGACAACATTATCTTCATCTAAATCGTCAACCTGTATACTAGACCCCATACTTACTAGGTTGCTCAAAGACCCTTAATTAGCAATCTACTATTAAATATTATCAATCTATCCCTTGTAACAGGTTATGTGCCCCAGTCATTTAAAGTAGCTGTAATTAAACCGCTCCTAAAAAAACCTACCCTAGACCCAGAAGTTTTAGCCAACTATAGACCAATATCCAACCTCCCCTTTCTTTCAAAGATTCTAGAGAAAGCAGTAGCGAAACAACTATGTAGCTTTCTTCAGTATAATAGTCTATTTGAAGAGTTTCAGTCAGGTTTTAGAAAGCATCACAGCACAGAAACGGCATTGGTAAAAGTTACAAATGACCTCCTCACTGCATCTGATGCAGGACTTATCTCTATACTAGTCTTATTAGATCTTAGTGCAGCTTTTGACACTATCGATCATCACATCTTACTACAGAGGATGGAACACCAAATTGGCATTAAAGGATCTGCTCTAAGATGGTTTAAGTCCTACCTATCTGATAGATATAATTTTGTTCATGTTAATGATGAATCATCAAGATATGACAAGGTTAGTCATGGAGTCCCACAAGGTTCTGTGCTTGGACCATTACTATTTACTCTATATATGCTTCCTGTAGGTAAAATTATTAGAAAGCACTCCATACATTTTCACTCTTATGCAGATGACACACAACTATACTTATCAATGAAGCCAGATGAAACCCATCAGTTAGCTAATCTACAGTCATGTCTTAAGGACATTAAAAACTGGATGTTTCATAACTTTTTAATGTTAAACTCTGACAAAACTGAAGTCATTGTGCTGGGCCCCAAACACATTAGAGACTCATTATCCAGCAACATAGTTAATCTGGATGGCATTGCCTTGGCCTCCAGCACCACTGTCAGAAACCTGGGTGTTATCTTTGACCAGGAGCTGTCTTTTAAATCACATGTTAAACAGATTTCAAGGACCGCCTTCTTTCACCTCCGTAACATTGCTAAAATCCGGCACATCCTGTCTCAACAAGATGCAGAAAAACTAGTTCATGCGTTTGTTACTTCCAGGCTGGACTACTGTAATTCTTTATTTTCAGGTTGCCCTAACAAAATTTTAAAAACTCTTCAGTTAATCCAAAATGCAGCAGCGCGTGTACTGACTAGAACTAATATCAGAGACCATATTTCCCCCATACTGGCTTCTCTGCACTGGCTCCCAGTTAAATTCAGAATAGAATTTAAAATCCTTGTTCTCACCTACAAAGCTATTCATGGTCAGTCACCATCTTATCTTGAACAGCTCATAGTACCCTATCGCTCATCCAGAACCTTACGCTCCCAGGATGTAGGGTTATTGGTGATCCCAAGAATTTCCAAAAGTAGAATGGGAGGCAGCGCGTTCAACTATCAAGCTCCTCTCCTGTGGAACTATCTTCCAGTCTTGGTACGGGAGGCAGACACACTCTCTGATTTTAAGAGTACGCTTAAAACCTTCCTTTTTGATAAAGCTTATAGTTAGGGCTGGCGTATCTAGCCCTTAGTTATGCTGCTATAGGCTTAGGTTGCTGGGGGAACACTCCATGATGGATTCGTTGTGCTTTATCATCCCTGCAGGTCTTTCTAGGTCGCAGTGGGAGCTGCTGGTGTGGTCCTGCCTTATGCCTCCTGGCCACATTAGGACAGGAGATCCTGTGACTTGGATCCTAGGCTGGATTTCCAAATTTTGCAAATTGGGAACCACAGATCACAATGGCTTCTGGACCAATAGACTACACCTGCTTCTGGATCACTACACTTCACATATCCCTGGATTTACAGATTCTACATACTGTTGGACTCAGCGACTACATCAGCAACACTCAGATCTTGCTACATGGACTAAAATGACTCCTGGACCACAGAGTCAATCTGTGTCTGGATCACTAGACTTCCCATACATCCGGATTCATTGAATCCACAGACTTTGGGACTCATGGATGTTTTATACATTCTAAGTAAACTGCTATTATCATGTTGTGTTCTGTACAAGTGACATCTATTGTACGTCTGTCTGTCCTAGGAAGAAGGATCCCTCCTCAGTGGTTCGTCCTGAGGTTTCTTATTTTCCCTGTTTAGGGATTTTTTTAAAAAAGTTTTTCCTCACCCAGTTCGAGGATCTAAGGGCAGAGGATGTCACATCTGTACAGTTTGTCAACGCCCAGTGAGATAATGTGTAAATTGTGATTTTGGGCTATACAAATAAAATTTGATTTGATTCAAATGATGATGAATATGATATGAGGTATGATGCACCTCTGCTTCAACCTGAGATGCAGACAACACAGACTGATCCCAAACAGCTTATGCCTCTGCAGTCAATGGCAACAGGGCTGGACAGATTGTCTAGAAAGCACAGAAAAAGCTTCTGAATGAAAGAATGAGACAAGTCCATTTTACCATTGATGCCCTTAAAAACGAACCTGACCAGATCCTGCAGGAACTTTAAACTTTGTTACCAGACACCATTTTCCACCAAGTTTCAGTTTTGTCAACAAAACATAACTATCGCAGCATTTGAAGGGAAAGGAACAACTAACTCAGAAATTCTCAATATTACTATCTAAAATAGCTCCACAAGGACCAGCGGAACAACAGGAGACGAACAAGTTGGTACCATTCGTATAGACAACAAGATAGATGGGTGAAAAATTTATCAGACAAGGACCCCACCCAACCAGAGATGGAAGTATTAAGCAATGGACTAAATTTTGCCATATCTCCACAGCAGTGCCTATAGTTGAATTCATCACTGTCACGGAATCAGCTGTACAAAACAACAAACTAACAGAGGCAAAGGCAGCCTATCAGCTGCTCTTTCCAATGCCAAAAAACCTCCTTCCAACCTCACCATCCAGGAAAGGAAGGCTTTAACGTCTCTAAGCAAAGACCAAAGCATCATTATTCTGCCAGCAGACAAGGGGAGATGCACTGTTGTGCTGAACACATCTGAATATAGTACCAAAATAACCACTCTTCTCAGTGACAGCAACACCCATGAGACCCTGAGACGAGACCCCACTAACAGCTACAAAAAGAAGGTCATTACCTACAGAAATTGGAAAATGAGAAAGCTGTTAACCGTCCAGGATACTACAGACTTTATCCTGGAAAGGCCACACCATGCATACATGGCCTCCCTAAAATACACAAAGAAGGGACCCCACTCAGACCCATCATGAACAGCATAAACTCGGTCACCTACAATATTGCGAAAAAACCTCACCTCCATCTTGGTACCACTGGTGAGGAACACTCCTCATCATACCCGAAACGCCATAGATTTTGCCAACAAGTTCTGAAACATAAAACTAGCTCTGGACAAAACTATGGTATCATTTAATGTCCAGTCTCTGTTTACCTGCATTCCCACAACTGAAGCTGTGGAGACAGTTAGGAAACAATGACTATAGGTACTACTACTCGTACGAGACAGCTCCCTTACCAACAGAACCATACAGTGAGGGCTACTACAGACAAAAGCATGGTTGTGCAATGGGTTCCCCAGTGTCATCCATTTTGGCCAACATCTGCATGGAAGAAATGGAAAGCAAAGCCTTGTCCATCTTCAAAGGAACAACACCTAGCCACTGGTTTAGGTATATGGATGAAACCTGGGTTACAATCAAAACCCAAGAAATAGAGGCCTTCTCAGAACATATCAACACCGAAGAAAACAGGCTATAATTTTTGGACTGTGGTGTGCAGCTGGAGTACCTCAACATTGAGCTATACCGGAAACCTAGAGACAAAGACAGGTACCTACTCTTTGACTCTCACCACCCACTGGAATACAAACTTGGGGTGATCAGAAACCTAAGTCACAAAGCTAGAAATGTTCCCTCAAATACAAAAGGGGAAGAAAAGGAACATACACACACACATCAATAGAGCACTCAAAACCTTTGCCTATCCTAACTGGGTTACTCTACAAAGATCGACACGTAAAATGTAAAACTTTAGTTGCATTTTGGCTGTCCGTCTACACAAAAAGGCTGTTTGCTGTGCTTGAAATTGTAACATTATGAAAACAGGCTCCGGAGTGTAAAGATTTGAAAATGCTCCCGTCTCCATTTCCATGTAGACACGGCTGCTTTGTTGACTGCCTGCCTTAGGCTTTAACATCCATCTGCCTGCTGCATGACTGTCTTGTGCTGACATTAAGTAAAAGTAAAGAATAAGACTTTCAAATAATAATTCGAAATTGCATGAAGTGATTATGTATTGGTTTGAGTTATTGGCATAAATTAAGAGTGCTATGAACCTTGACTACCATCCATCATGTGGCATAAAGGGACTGCAGTCAATCTGTCACAACAGTTAGACACACCTTTTGCATTCATGCAGGCCAGGCAGGTGTAGTATGTTTAAGTTGCACCCACTCAGAGTTTGTAGACAAGGCTCTGTGATTTTAGTCCGTTTTATCGTGCCCTGTGCAATCATGATGACATTGCGTTTTCTGATCTGGTAGATAATTGCTTGAGATTTTTCTCTAAATTCTAAGTGACATTGGCATAAGTAAGGAAAAGTAAAAATAAATTATTAAGTGTGTGTGTGTGTGTGTTGAGAGAATTTAGCTGTAAAGCAGATTATCTTCCAAATACTGTATAAACATGAGTACAAACCAATGTAACATGTTGAACTAAGCATTGCTGGATATTGACCATAATCCAATCCAAACACACAAAATAAAATTTTTGCAATAGATGATCCAGTACGGTACAAAGAGCAGAGATCATAACAATGTTCTGTTACAGATGCAATAATGAAGCAAGACTTTAACATACATTTTCTACCACTTTGGAAAAGAACAAAATGTACATAAAGCTACAACAAATGTAGAAGTTGCCTACTTAAGGTTGATGAGCCTGTGTACAACGTAGAACTCGCATACAAACTACATCGTTATAGGCATTTTATACTTGTGCGATGTTTTGTCTGTGCCACTGTGCAACACCACTGTGCACCACCAAAACAGTAGTTGGCAGTGGGGCTTTCATGCAACTGCGGTGAGCTACTTCCTTGTTCCTGTACTTGTACTTGTTACTGTCCTTGTAAACAATGGCCACTAAAATGAAATGTATCTTAGAGTTAATAAATGTTACTTTTAATGGAAAAAATTGCAACTGAGGTTCATCTACCAGATGTCCGGAACAACATAGTTTGTGGACATTTCTTTCCACAAATTCGTGGCCATTGGGCAGTCTTTGTTTATACTAATCTTCATTACAGCATTACACACATACTTTCGGACTTCTTTAGTCAACCTCTCCTATATTTGTTACATCTTTGGTTCAAAACAGTATAAGAGAAAATACAGGGCAACAAAGCAGATTCATCACAGTTGTTGCGGTCTTTAATGCCAATGTGTATAGTTACAGTTTTTGAAGCGGTGCTTATTGGGCTGCATTATAGAGTACTGTGTAGGGTACACTGCAAAGCAGTACTTCCAGCATACCTACACTATAGATCCAACAAGCAAGTACAAATCTCGCTTTGGAGAGAATAGATGACCTCATTCACAAACAAATTGCTGAGAGATCCATCGATAGCTATAAGATTTAAATTAACCTTGTTATGTTGATAAAAGCACTCTTCTGCCTTTGTAGTAGAAATGTTTAATAGGTCACTAATCCCTTCACTCACAAAGGAAAAAGGGATTTATTCAATTCCAGTAGATTAAAGCTCTATGATCCTGGAAGCCAGAATTAGCTAGAATTCTCAGCAACTAGGCAAATAGCCACCTGGGAGAGTGGTATCAACACTTGACCTGCTATCAGTCTGTGTATATAGTATCATGATAAATTTGTGCCTTCTTCTTTCATGTCTTTCAATAGTGTCCTGTATGTGTCTGTCTTTTGTCCAAACTTACACTACATGCTACCTTATCCTGCTGTCTGCAGGGTTTTGTTTGCCGTGTGCTGCTAATCTTACGTGCAGTGCAATAGGTGAGACAAGTATGACAGGAACAACAGGTCTGCAATTCATGTTTTGCATTGACCCTTTCAAAACATCCACACACAGTAAGCTCCATACCACTCCTAAGACAACAAAAGCGGGGTAATGGGGGCCAGAGATGACTGATGAAGTATTCTTAAAAGACATAAGGCCAGAGGAGAAAAGACAGCAAATAAAACTGGGGAGAAAAACAAAAATAAGTATTAAGAAAAATGAGTTACAGAGACAATAACATAAGAATGAGGAGTGAGATGCTATAAGAATCTGTTGGAGAGATGGTGGGGAGAGGTGTGCCAGGCATGCAACAAAAACCATGTTAAAGACATTGACGGTTGAATGCTTAGGATTGTGATCTCACCTGGCTGGAGGCCTGTAGGATCTTGGAGCGGAAAGGCACGATGGCACACAACACACACAGGAACCAGAAGATGAAGAGGACCCCTGAGGACTGAACCCCACGTAACCTCTCAAATTGGATCAGAAACGTGGCCAAAAGCTGCAAGAGGAGGAAAGGGAATATTACATAGAGAGGGGGGGGGGGGGGGGTTTGCAAAATAAGAAAATAAGTTAGATTAGCCAAGGCAGAATTACTGAGGACAAGTGAGGTAAAGCAGTCTGACTGAGTCAGTCGACTGTTACTCCATCAAACGTGGGGTAAGACATGCTGGAGTGGTAGTTTTCTGTGACCACCCATAACGCCAGGAAAAGTATGCTGCACTATTTGCTGCTGGTAGTTTGACAATGTAGTGTGTTCAAACCAGAAAGCTTATTCTTAATATGTTTTCTGTTTTATTGAGGTATGAGAATATATATCAGAGCAAAATTTGGACATCATTATATTACATGTGCTGCCTTTTGCTAATTTTAAGGCTGCTTTACAGTGAAATTATGTCATTTTTCTGAACTTAGAGTGGTCTACCTGTTCTAATTCTGTTTTATTTGCCTCTACTTTAGTCATTATATTTACATTACTAAGGATTATATATCAAAAATCAGAACTTAAAAAGTAACAGTATTCTTCCCTCAAATATTGTTACAGTATCAATATCAATGTATGTGAACAAAAATATTGTGGTATTTGTTGCTATATCTTAACATTTATGAGGAGCTTTGTGGAAAAAAAATTGTTATGGAGTATATATACATATATATACAAAATAAAAATTCTAATATTGTTTCAAGGCGATACCAGCCAGTACTTGGTTAATAAACTCACTCACAGCAGAGGAAAAACTGCTATCCACTTTTTGTTTAAACAGTCAGAGCAAACACACATTAAAGTCTCCCCTTTCAGTGAAAAATGTTTGTTGTTTCTTGATTGTCCAATTGCATGTGCAGTGTCTGACACTCTAAGGTTATTTTCACAATCCTGGCTGAAAGTTTACATTTTCTTTGAAAATCTGATTTGAAGAGGCGGAGCCTACAGGCCCTTGCCCACCAATGGCAACGTGAATAAACAGTGTAAAATTGTGAATAATACACACAATTTTGGGAAGGAGAGGACAACGTGGTGAGTTCCGCCATATGATTCAGGAGATGAAATCGCACAGACATTTCAGGACCAAACTCACAATGTCCGTTGGACAGTTTGAACAGTGCTCCACGAGCTAGTGCCAAAGCTGACGAGGCAGAGGAGTAATTTGCGGGGGACCAATTGATCCAGAGCAGCAGTCAGCTGTATGTCTGAGGTAAGAGGCTACTTTGTTGAGTTGGGATACAGCTCATGTAACATGCAATGTGGCAACAATGAGTATTTTGCTTGGCTAGAAGAGCACTTGTCAGAAATGAAACTGGAAAAAAGAAAAAACAAAAACAAAAGAGAAAAGAAAAATCGCCGTAGGTTGGAAAATATAAGCAAAATGTCGCTCCGCAAAATTATTTTCCTAGTGTAAAAGTTTGCACTGACTGCCTATATGTTCAAAAATGTAATTATGTGCAAATTAAGCATACAGAAAAAAAACATACCTATATTTAAAGGCCTTATATGTATGATCAATGACATTATAAAAGTTTTGACAGCCAACACTGGTCAGTAATTGTAATGAGGTGAACTTGGAAGCTTCAAGTGATCTCCAGTTGAAGTTATTTGCATATTCATAGAATCTGAAATTGTTATTGATTGTGTAATGTGTGATACTCATCCTTGTTGTCTCACACTGTGTCGTCTGATCACTGGTAAGGTCATATCATTTTTTTAACTTTTCTGTGTTAGCTGCTGTTTGTGTCCCATATGACATCAAAAATGAGTGTTAATTATCAGTATAACACATAGATTTGTAATTCTAACAACCACCTACTGAAGAAAAACACTTTTTGAAATTCTAATGTTCCCTTAGTTAAAACAATTAAAGTTGAAAATTACATGGCGATACAGATTCAAGATTCAACCCACTGTGCCCCACATGAAGATCCTGTAAAAGATCCATTTAGTCACTATGAAACACAAAGCTTTTCCATCTTGTTGTAAGGGTTTTAAAGTATAAAATCAACATGCAACGCATTATCACTTTGCAGGAACATAGAAGTGAGGTCAAATATACAAAATTACATAAAAACAACATGCACAACATACACAGGCTGAGACAGTAACAGAGCTCAGTGGCGTATGCACTGCTACATCATGCAAAAACAAAACACATCCAGGTGAAATACCAAAAGTCAGACGCCCTAATATATGTGGACAGGATCTTTAGGAATGCTATAACATTTCCTTTGCGGACAGCAATTAGATGCCAATAACAGCAGCTAAATTGAGGGGGAGAACAAATGTGATTTTCCATGTAACAGGATACTGGTAAAGTATCCCTATTCACATCTCCTCGGGTCAGAATATAGGCGTCATTAAGTAGTTTGCTTAAAAAGCAAACACACAAAAACATGTGACTGGTTCAACGTATGGCTGAACAAACTAACTACTATGACATTTTTTGCCTTTGTAATAAATCTAACAAATTAGCTGCTGTGACAGTATAATTAGATTTACCTTAACCTAATTTGACATAACTAGCAACAACTGTTGTTGACTGTTTTTTTCCGCTCACTCACTCACTCACTCACTCACTCAGACACTGGCCCCCCAGGCCAGGGGACATTTAGATGGCTCCTGGGGCTCCTATAGTATCCCCAGATTTCAAATGTCTTTGACACAACAGGTGAGAGCCAAGTCTGAGCCATGATGATGCCTCCATGGATTGTAAATATTTCAGGCTTGCCTCACGAAGGCTCAATCACATTTCTATCTGCAGAATTTTGAGGCCAGGTTGATACTTTAAGCTCTTTGTTACATTCCTGAGCAGTTTTTTGGGGTGTAGCAGCACGCATTGTCCTGCTAGGGGGAACTGATGGTCAAAGGTGGAAGGGGGTGGGGGGGTTGTGTCAAGTGGTGTCAACATGAATGCCAGGATGAATGGTTTTCAACAGAACACTGCACAGTAAACAAATATTATTCATTTTAACTGAGAGTAGTTTCCGTGTTGTCGTTGATAGGTGTGTACTAGAGGATGACATTTTTTCGGGATTCCCACGGGTCACGGGATTCCTGTGGGAAACCCACGGGATGGGAGTCGTTTTACCTTTAATCACGTGATTGGGATGGGATGGGAATGAAAAGTAAAATCAAGTGGCGACAGGAATGAAAAGTCAACGGTAGCGGGCGGGAGCGGGAATGACACCAATAGACCGGTTTTAAAATATACAAATATGCACGTACAGTTATTTTAGTTTGTTTTTTCTTTTAATGTTTTTTCAAGTGTCGCCCGTTGACTGCAATTAGCAACCATTTTTGTAGTTTCCTTTTAGTGAGCCAACATTTTAATGTAAGTCAAAAGAACTACCCACCCCAGAACCCCGAAGTTCTTCCGGTTGCTGCCTGCCCTGCCGGCGCTTCAATGAAGGCAACAACACAACAGCAATGAAGCACAGCTGTCAGGCAGATACGGAAAAAACTGAATTACTGAATTCAGTGCAAATTGAGAAACAAAGATCCCTATATTAAATAAAAAGACCTTTTTTGGGAAGTCTCACATTTTAAAAAACTTAATGAGAGTTGAGCGCAACGGTGCTAAGATACCGTATGCTTGTTGTAATACATGTGTAGTCTTAGTCAAGTACACAAGTGAGTCAAGGACGAGTGGGCTCAAGAGGCTTCACCTGCAAGGCAAATGTCGCAGAGCATCAGCCAAGGGTCACTTCATTTGTTAAACGTAGACAAGCAGACCAGCTTAAACCTATATGCACTTTTTTTTTTAAACACCAAAATCTCAGGTAGGTGAATTGTGATGAAAATTGTTATTGGAAAAATTCTCAATAAATTCATAAAATGCAACATTAGATGCCATGTTTGGGTTTATTCAACTAAAGCAGGCTCAGGGTGACCCATGTATTATTTATTTATTTATTTATTTATTACTGTATATGACCTCTAAAAGAGCTAGAAACAAGCATCTACCAGCTGGCCCTCCATAGAAACTATAGAGACCACAGGCCATGTGTTATTTATGTTTTTTGCCCTTTATTGAAGGTTTTTTTTGTTGTTGTTTGGATTAAGGAAATATATGCCTCCTTATATTACCAAAGACAAAACTGTTCCTGGTGCCATATCTTTTGAATTACAATTTCAGAACACAAAATAATCTAAAAGGGATGGGGAAAACAAATCAAATTCATTGCATTGCCTAAAGACTAACCCCCCCCTCAAAAAAGGAAAAAAGAAAAGAACAGGAGCGGGATGGGAGTGGGAATCATTCTACCAGGAGTGGGACAGGACAGGATTTATCTTTTTTATTCTGGCCCGGGATTGGGATGGGACAGGATTTATTTTTTAATCTGGCCTGGGATTTGGATGGGACAGGATTTTTTCTGTGGAAGTTGGTTGGGACAGGATTACAGGAATCCACTCCAGTGTCATCCTCCAGTGTGTACATAAACATATATAAACCTAAAAGCGATTTCTTCTCAACTACTTTGGATGGACATATACTCACCATGGTCATGCCAAGAACCAGCGGAGTTATGAAGTAGATGGGCGGCTGGCTGAGAGCCATCCGCAGCTCGTGGAAGGTGTAGAAGAGATCTGCCCAGCACACAATCCATAACAACAAGCCAATCACCTGAGAGCAGGCAGATAAAAACCTGATGTTAAATATTATATTAAAAACAGAGATAAAGAGAATTTACAAGCTGATAACACATCTAAACATTAGATGTGATGATGTGTGGAGAATGTCAATCTTTCAAATCATTAGAGTTTATTTACATAAGGAGCATTTATTCAATTTCAGTTTATGAAGTACAGCTAAATGAATTTTGACACAATCAGTGAAGTACTGATTAACCCGATGTTCTTAAAACAGAAGCTGTCAGCACCAGTGCCATAAGTGATACAAATCAATTGCATATATTTAACAAAACTCTGGAGTATGCGGTTGGAAAATATTCAGGAAAGCAGTCCCTGCTCACCGTCTTGAGTCTGTTTATAACTGACATCATGATATAGCCTCTGTTTTTCCTTTTGAGATAAAAGAGGTAGAAGGGGCTGACGGCCCAAAGGTAGATGCACGGCAGCCATGACAGGACAGAGAGCTGGAAACACTCTGGCAGGTCTGGCCGATCAGTATGGAGCGTCTGATTGGCTACCTGCAGAGACAAACACAGCACAGGTAGAAGAACAATTTAGCTTACAGCCATAAATCTTGACCATCACAAATCAAGACTCTGACACACACAACACACATCCGACCAAAATGCTTTCCTTGAAATGAAATCTGAGGACATTTGGAGGACATTTGAAAGACTCCATGGACAGCTGGGAGGGAAAGATCCAGTTGGTCACAATTTTAGAAACTTGTCTGAAGCCATTACTTAAATTCCAAGATTATCAGCTTTACAAGCAAATTCATGAGGTGGACGACATTCTTGTGACTGTCAAATACAATATGTCTTTTTTTTTTAAACTGAATTCAGGCTCATGATATTGACCAAATGTTACACATGTACAAACACACGTAAATTTCCATTTCATTTTTTAAGCACATGGAGACACAGAACTGAAGTGTATACAGAGCTTCAAAACTTTAACACTGAGGGTTATTTAGAAAGTTTACCGGAAGCAAATCAATCAAATCCTCAATAAAATAAGAAAGAAAATATATTTTATTGTAAAAATCACCCCTCTGCTAATCAGCCCCTTTAAATTCTCAGTACTGTTATTCCTTTTGTGTGCCTTTAATTTAGAACACTCCCATACTTTAGACAATAAATAAAACCTGGAAACGTCATTAAGCAAATAAAGGTTAAACACAGGTTGGTAGGACAAGTTTCAAGTGCACCTATATGTTAAGGTTAAACATTTCCATGGCAGTTTGAAAATGGTATGATTAATTTATTCTGCTGCTGAGGAACAATTTAAAGTACAAAAAAGTTAAGGCAAACATGAATAAGGGTGAAATTCAGTCCTGACAACGCGGGCCCCCCTGAACAAACACAGTTGAAGGCCCGCCCACAGATGGAATCAAGATAAACACAGCTGCCAACCTCCAGCCACTCTTTATACATCACCACACCCATCAGCTGAAGCAAATGTGTATGGCTAAATGGCATTTGAACGTATGGGGGTGTTGGTTAATTGCTCATGCTGGTCTGTGTACATTTTGGGTGCAGACAGCAGATGTAAACTATTCATATCTACTCTGAGTTTCTACACAATCTGGCTCATGAGTCATGTTTTCATCTTTCTTCTTGGCAGCCACCATATAACACACAACTGAAAAAAAAAAGAAAACCCTTCACCTTTTTTTCAATGTTTTTTTTAACCCCCATTTTGTGGTTTGTGACAAGTTTCCAGTTCAACAGAAAACTATATAAACACGTTACATAAGGCCAAAACATACTGATATTTAGCTGTTTACTCATTTCAGCAAGTCTGGAATGCAGTTGCCTCCTAATGAACCCTTGAAATTTAGAAGTGATGGAGGCGTCTAAATAGAAACATAATGACACCATCAAAATGGCTTTAAGATGGTGGCTGCACCATTTATTGCTTCATTTTAAACAGTAATGGAAACACAAAATGGGTACTAGCAAAAAAATGTACTTTGTTTACTGAGTAAAAACATACTTGTAAAATCTATGATAAAAACTAAAAGCAATAAACATTAGTAATGTTACAAATGTTAAACAGAACTAAAGTTTAATGTAAGAGATATGTACTGTAACACAGAAACAATGTTTTAATGGAAAACTACTGATTCATCTCCTAAAACCTTATTCTGGTAAGTTCTGTTCCAGAGTGTTATGTTAAACAATAACTAATTTGATTGAACAATATTACAGATGTAATCTATGAATGAGATTATACATTTTTAAAATTTACGAACCACGACAGTTTTAAAATTAAATGGTGTTGCCTCATCTAGAAAATCCTCAGTTTAAAACAAGCAAGCACTTTGTTATAAATTAAAAAGAAAAGAATCCCTTGCCTCATTATATTGCAACCAGGAAATGTTTAAAATATTAACATTCATGCATTATTAACCAAGTTATATAAGCTTTAGTTTTGTCCTATCCTGAGTACTGTGTAGTCATTTGGTCATCTGCAGATAAATAAACTGGCTGCAGCAAGTTAAAGCTACTGGATTGGTTTTTCATTGCTTAGTGAGAAATAATGCACAGAAATATCTTACAGCGTGTTTCAAATGAGGGATGCACCAATGGCCGATAAAAATCTGTTGTGTCTCAAAATATTGGTTATCAGGTATTAGCGCTTAGCAATTACGCCTAACAGCAAGAAGATCCAGGGTTTGGGGGCAGGGCTCATAGTAATGGAGATACAGTACGTCTGAATTGTTCCTTTTTTTTTTTTGTTTATTTGGGTGGCCAATCTGAATGTCGGAAAATTATTAATTAACTACTAATTAGGCCAAGACCTTATTGATACCAGCTAGTGTGCAAAAAATGAACACCCAGAACTCCAATAGCTTTGTGCTATCATGTTTGTATGATGGATCTATATCAGCATAGTGCTAATGATTCCATAACATCCCCAATTTCCAGGGAAATCCTGATAATTTAAAAATATATATCAAAACTATCAAAACTCAAACTCTCCTAAAACCTTTGTTTTAGGAGATTTTGAGTACATAACGTCCTTTTTAAGCTCAGCGATACAAATTAAAAGTGACTTCTATACAACCATACACTTGTAGATCCTTGAAAATAATGATGATGAAATATACCAAACTCAGACACAGCACATTTTTGAAGCCGAGAACTGACCGTGAGGCCTATCAAAGAAAAACTATTGATTGACAATCAGCAGAAATTACAATTACTGATAGCATAACAAAGAGGAGGAACATTTTTCTGAACACACTACACATTTTTGAAACAGTGTGCCTGGCCTTCATTCCATTTCACTAGCTTTCAAGGTTTTTACCACTTCACTTGAAACCTGAAACCTTGAAACCTGAAACAAAAAATGAAATGAATCGGGTGAGGCGCTTTGCAATAATAACCAGTCCACATAGACTTGAATAAGTGGATTACTTCACTCCACTCACGCCAGATAAAGAACTGTGAGTCTAACACAAGTCAACGAAAAGAAAGAAAGACTAGAGAAAGACTAGCCTAACCAGATCTTTCATCTTCCTCCCTTATGAGTCTCATTACTCAGAGGGATTGCCGCACATCAACTAGATATTTTCACTGGATTGTTTCAGAGCCACAGGGATTCATCATCAATCTTTGACTTAAACACATAAACACAACATTGTGGAAGAAAAGGTACTGAGGTATAGAAGTTACAAAATTCTACATACCGGTGTCAGTTTTAATGTGAAGAGTACAACAAAAAAAGTTTTCAGAAAAATCTGTACCACAATTTGATTCAAATTTTAGTCAACTCTGAAGCATGAACTGATATCAAATTTTTATTTGCCCTGCCCTCTTAAAAACTCAAGAGGAACAAAAAGTTGAATACCTTGAAGTTGTACGTCTCCACACACCAATGAAGTTGTAGTTTTCATTGATATTGGACCAAATTCATATGATATATGTAGTGATTGATAAGTACATGTCAAATTTATTTGGTCAGATGGTATAACAACAATTACCTGAAACTTATGGTGGACTACTATCACTGACATGGAGGGATAAATCTCTTTGATGTAGTGTTAATCCTGGAAAACAATGTCTCACAGCTGTTTGAAAAGACCTTAAAGCGAAGTCACAGTATACAGCGTTTGCAACATCTGCTAAAATTTTTTATCATCGTTCATTTAACATGTCAATTGAATGAACAAATCACAGAATTTAAACAAATTTCAATCAACTCACAACAAAACATTACATCCCTAGAATTATATGTTCACTTTCTTAAATAACCAATGAAAAATGTTAGTTTTCTCATTTTTGATGTACTCATGAAGACAACATAACCTCCAACAACCATACACCAGTGCCAACTCTTCCCACAATAACATATTTGTCAAACAAAAAGGGGATCCTGCTGCTAGAAGAAGACAGATTGAATACAATTGAATACAAAGGGCACGGATGTAGTAGCATCTCTCTGCCTCTGAGCCATCCACCAAATTACACATCAACTCAAGACTAAAATCAGACAATCTGAATACTGTGTGAATAGCTCTGACACACTCCATCCATTTGTTTTGCACCACTTATCCTATGCAGGGTCGTGGAGGGGCAGGAGCCTACCCCAACATCATCAGGCAAAGGTGGGGTACACCCTGGACATGTCAACAGTTCATCATGGGGCTGACTTATAGACACATACAACCATTCACACTCACATTCACATTCACACCGACGGGCAATTTAAAGTAACCATTAAACCCAATCCCCTTGCATGTTTATGGACTGTGGGAAGAAGCTGAAGTACCCAGAGAGAAGCCATGCAGACACAGGGAGAGCATGCAAACTTCACACAGAAAGGCCCTGAACCGAGAATCAAACCGAGGAAATTCTAGCTGTGAGGCGACAGTGCTAACCAGCGTACCACTGTGATGCCCTCAACCTGTTCAAATAGTTTATATATGGCATATAAATAAACATACTGTTTCAGCTTAAACTTATGTGGCCTGAACCTTTTAGATGACTTGCACTAGGCACAACTTCATTAATTTTATTCTGCGCTCCTGTCAGTCGGTTTTTAGTGCCTTGTATATAATAAAGGATACAGACACATTCCATCAGGAGGCATTGTGGAGAATAATTCAGTGAAATAAGCATTAGTGGTAATGCCACTGACATTCAACAGCCAGGCCTGTAACTGGCAACAGGATTTCACCAGATAATGCCGCATTTGGAGCTCAGGTATAACGTCTCAAGCAAATACTTTACAGACGTATCCTCCGTTATGTACAATGTGGTCGCCATACACATTCATCATCAGACATGAGCCCAGTGAGCTTGCTACACAGTGAGCAATGTTTACTATTACAGCTCAGTGGCTGAATGATGAGTTCTCTGGTTTGCAAACATGATGTATTTATGTATTTTAAATTCTGTTGATAAGCTTTTGTGAAACATTAAGCCTAAGTTACAAGACCCTTTCAAGTGCATTTGATAAAGAAATATTACATAGCTGTCCCAGCGCCATTCATTTTTTAACAATTGTTTATTATGCTTTATTTGCAGACTTTATAGTCAAATAATCAGGCATTCACTTCTATTAGCCAGTATTATTTAAAGGATGCACTTTTATTTTTGTTTGGGTTTATTTGTGTCTATTTGTAGAGCCCACTGCTCTACACTCTCTACACCACTGACTGCAGACCTGCCCGCTCCAGCAACACCCTCATTAAGTGTGCAGACGACACGACAGTGGTGGGACTGATCACAGGGGGAGATGAGTCTGCCTACAGGGATGAGGTCCTGAAACTGTCTGAGTGGTGCTCAGCAAACAACCTGTCTCTGAACACCACAAAGACAAAAGAAATCATCCTGGACTTCAGGAAACACAAGGCAGATTTATCCCCCCTCCTCATATATGGTGACTGCATGGAGAGGGTCCACATCTTCACCTTCCTAGGCACCGTGATCTCTGCTAACCTTTCCCGGTCTACACACACCTCAGCTGTCATCGAGAAGGTACAGCAGCGTCTGCACTTCCTGAGAGTGCTCAGGAAAAATAACATCTGTGAGAAGCTGCTGGTGACCTTCTTCCGCTCTACCATTGAGAACATCCTGACTTACTGCATCACGGTGTGGTTCTCCCACTGCAGTGAGGCAGATAGGGAGAGACTCCAGAGAGTGGTCAAGACAGCACAGAAGATCATCGGCTGCCCCCTCCCCTCCCTTAAACACTTATAATCATCCCGCTGTCTCACCAGAGCTGAGGCAATCACAAGAGACAGCACCTGTCCTGCACACCACCCGTTTGACCCGTTACCCTCTGACAGGCGGTAAAGGTCCATCAAAACCAGGACAAACAGACTCAGAAATAGCTTCTTCCCACAAGCCATCACTGCACTAAACACAAGCAGGCACTGAAGTTGCACACCCGCCCACACACAAACACCAACACCACTCAAGGACAATGTGCAATATCGACAGAGACTGTTTACTTTTTATATTTTACTGTATCTATTAACTTTATATTTTTATATTTAAGTATTGTTGCTTGTACTTTTAATTTTTAGTTTATGTTGTTTGTCAAACTCGGTTGCTGCTATAATTTCGTTGTACAATTGTAAAATGACAATAAAAAGGATTCTGATTCTAATGACAAACAGCCATTACTAGGTGTATTTTAATTAAAATGGTAAATGATAAAGCACATTTGACATGTAGGGTTAATTTCTAAGAAATAAACACACACTGGTAGATTTAAAAGGTTTATTGATTGTTTAGTTAATGGATTGTTTGTGACTATTTACTGTGTCTTTGTGTAGCACTTTGCTTAGCACATAGTTCACAGGGAGGACACCAGGCTGTTCCACCTTAGCATTCAACTGTGAACAAAAGTGGAGATATGGATTGAAGTGGGATTAGTTGTAGACATGAATTGTATCTTAAATGGAAGAAGTAAATATTCAGTACGAGCAAACTGAATGTTGTGTTGATGTCTGTTCTTCGTGTGTGAAACACAGACTTACCTCTGCCTCTCCTCTTCCTCTCAGAGTGTTCGGGCAAAAGAATTCCCCTGGGACTCTGACACCTTTTTATTAGTTCTGGGAGAGAGGTACCAAGCAGGAAGCAGGCAGAGGGGATTTTGGTTTCTTGTAGTAATGTAAATTCAGGTAAATTATTTATGGGTATTTATCTAGTTGGTTTTGGTGTGTATATATTTCTTCATACCATATGTATACTGTGGTAGTCATCTGGACAGAACACGTATGACAGGGAGACTTGGTGGTGGAATGAGGAAGTACAGGAGAGAATTCAGAGGAAAAGGTTGGTGAGGAAAAAATGGGATAGTGAGAGAACGGAAGAGGGTAGACAGGAATACAAGGAGATGCAACGTAAGGTGAGCAGGGAGGTGGCAAATGCTAAACACAAGGCAAATGATGAGCTGTCTGAGAGGTTGGACACTAATGAAAAAGAAAGTGATCTGTATTGTCTGGCGAGGCAGGGGG
>KV751339.1:12154307-12174755 GCA_001698575.1 Mola mola
GCTTTGTGAAGTCTCGCCCTTGTCCAACAGGGGATCTGATTACCACATGTTAAGCCCTTCTGTTCTCTTGCTCCAATCCAAGAAGACCTGACCTTGACTCACAGTCTTCTGAAGCTTCTGTGGCTGTGATTTGGTGGATATCCTCTGTTGATAAAGATAAATGGCGCCACTTGTCAGAGGACCTGCAGGGTGAGAGCCAAGTGTGACACGTGAGGGAAACCCTGTGTTATTTATGGCCCGCAGGAGCTGTCAAGAGTGCTCAGGAAGCAGTAGTGTCACCTTATGCAAGTGGGGCCTAAACAGAGAGCAGCTCCACCTTGAGACCTATAAGCCCATGTATCTCTCCATGCAGGACAGAAGGGATTTTCTCATGGATCACTGGCTGGTGCTTGATTTATGCGGCAGAACCAAAGCTATGTTTGAATAAAAAAAAAAAAGAGTGAATGTTATGTCATTAAAAGGTTGAGGAAACTTGAGCATGTTTTTGTCAACAAAAACACTAACTTTGTGCACCATTGTGTAAGAAAAAAGCAAATGAATGTCATAGTATTATTTTTTATCCTATTTTTCCATGTGCTCCCTCTAATTCAATAACTGTGCCAGTAAGCAATGACAAAATGTAAGCATGTCTTCTCTTGCAAAACGTTTAGTGCACTACACCAGGTGTTTCTGGGGCTCAGCACGTCATCTAGTGGTCAAAGGGGAGCTGTGACATCGTGCACATGGTAATTTATTATTGGCATTAGAAGCAGCAACTTTGGATCTTACAATGACGTGTTTTTCAGATGAGCATGAGTTTTTGCATATCTTAGCCTTTTCTTTCCATTCCACTAATAAAAATGTGGTTTCTTGCCCGCTACCCTTCCGCAAAGACCATTCCTGATCAAGCTGAGCCTATGGATGCTGTGTTGTCTGATTACTTTCTGTTTTTTAGAACTGCATACATATTTCCTGTAATTTGTGGTTGTATTCCAGTCACGAGAGTCGAAATAAATATGCACATTAAAGCTTAAAGCTAAAGCTAATACAACAAAGCTGTCGGTATGTATATTGTTCGAATAAGTATGAAGATGTACACTGATCAGTAACAACTACACTGGTTCTCCATTCTAAGTTTATTTGTTATGTTCTGGGTGTGTGGTTTATTATGCACTGTTTCCTCTTGGGTGGAGTTAAAAGGATAAAAATATTGTCTCAGGATGTTTTGCTCTGAAAGATTTAACAGAAAATGTATCAATGATATGCATTGACAAAATAAAGTATAAAAAAATAGAGTGGGTCTTTAGTTTTAGTGGGCACTATAGGGGTTGTGAAATGATGGGTGTCTCGTGTAACAATCTGCACCCATACCAAAAGCCACTAAATCCTACAAACTGCACCTTTGACATGGCCAGTATCAGCCGTGCTAGTTTTAGTGCCTTAATATCAATGATGGAATGTAACAAAGTATACTGACTCATGTACTGAAGTACACTTCTGAGGTACATGTGCATCATGTGAATATTTCATTTATTTTTTTTTATACAATATATATACTGTATATACAAATAAGTTGGAATAACTTGATTGCTTATAAAGCTCTGTACAAATGATGATGATCTAAAGAGAATTGAGATTTTATTTGCCTATTTCTTACTTAAAATGTTTTGAGAATCGATTTACCCAGGGTTTGCCAATTGATGAGATATTAATTTTCCTATGTAATATTAAAAAACTAGAAAAAAAACAAAACTGCAGGGATGGGTCATGAAGAAGGGCTGCGGTGGTTTTTTTGTAGAGTAACAAAGACAGCGAGTCTGTGAGGATTCTCAGTCATCCAGGCCATGGCAATTTCAGTACTCAATTCATGGCAACTGGACATGATTGAAATTTGAATTGCATGTTTTCTAATAAACTCTGATTTAAAGAGCAAGTTATGTGTATGGGGGTCAAATTATTGTATAAAATAAACACAAGAGAATAAAGATATAGGACACAGTGTTACAGGTGTCAATTGATTTACTTTAGAAAAATGGTCAAATAAAGTGAAATGTCATATGATTCTTGGATAACTCTGTTTTTAGTTGGGCAAAACTAGTTACAAAGGGCGACTGATGGTATTAATAGGTGAACATGAATATTGTCAAATTTAATTTTGGGGGGATTTTTTTGTAGAAAAACAGTGGGTCTTCTTGTTCTGTTAGGCATTTTGGGAGAGGCCAACTGTAAGTGGCTTTGTTCTGAATTTTTTTTGTGTATCTGCAAGTGTGGCCCCCATGAGGCCACAGCGACTTTGACCTTTGGCCTATGACCTTCAAAATCTAATCAGGTATTCCTTGAGTCAGAGTGGACATATGTGCCATGTAATAAGAAAATTCGTCAATTGCCGTCAGTAGGTTCTAAAGACGCCGTGTTCAGAAGAATTGCCAAAACATAATACCATAGTCATACCATCATACAATAATTAAGGTTCTTACTCTAGGCTACAGAAATCCATTCCTTAATCTCAGTAGTGAACTAGAGGCAACAATGTTTGTTACTTAGATTGCGCCATCATTCACAAACTGTCAAACTTTAAGTGACTAGAAAATGAACGAATGAATGAATAACACGCGTGTCCGTCAGGTTTTATTTTGAAAGTTTCAGCAGGGGTGGGCGGGTGTGCGCGCTTGAACCCTCCAAAAATTTTCGCTGGCGTTGCACATCTGGAGAGCGGCTCCGTCCCGATGAGAAGAAACTGCTCCGGCATAGCGCGCCATAAATAAACACACTACTCAGATCTGTCCATCTCCTGGCCTGCTTTCTATCACTCACGTTGAATTCATCTGCACCAAGTACAGATGAAACCCGAGCTGTCGTCTTTTCACTGAGCATCACGGACGCAGCAGCTCCAGCAGCTGGATGACGGCTGGAAACATCTGCAGCGTCTGTTCCGGAGTGCGTGGAGCCGAGGCAGCAGCTGCTTTGCGCCGCTCGTCGCTGATGAAACCATCCAGGAATGACGCAAAGCAACGTGTGCGTACCACAGACGAACGGGACGCGACGGGACAGCTCTGTCGCGATTCCAACGTGCGTGCAGCGGCTTGACTCGAACAGGGACACCCAGGCGGAGCAGAGGGGAATGAATCAAATGAAACTTTCCTCTGAAGAGTTGCGCTCTCTCCCACCCAGACCGCCGACTTTATCTGCAGCTTCCCCGAAGAGACGCTTCGTCAGATTGGGAAGGACGACGAGTGATGGCTCTCAGCAGTGAGTGTGCAGCAAATGGACAAATAAATGGGTTCTGGGGGACTTTAGATGACTTTGTTGTCCGTTTTGCTTTTCACTGAGATCAACACAGCTAATCTTCTCTTTTGCAAGGACTTTTGAGGTTGTTAACTGTTTAGGGGGACTGACAGAAAATACAATGATTTGATACAGAGGGAAAAGGGGAAACACATTTCCTCATTTATAAATTTATACTTGAATACTTTATTCAACAAGCCAAACTGAATAATCCATTTCAGGTCTCATTAACCTTTAAAGAGTGGCGGACTCAGGGTGATTGAAGGGCGGGGACAAAAAGGGGGCACTTCATTAAATTTTGTCCACTGGTAGAGGCATCCAAAGGGGCACTTTGTCATTTTTTTCATCCACTGCTGGGGGATCCAACAGCTCTTTTGTGGTGTTTTTTTTGATTATGAGGGTGATCACCACCCTGCACCCCCCTGGGTCAATCAGTGCTTCCAAATACATGTGTGATGTATTTTATACTCAAGTCTTGGTGGAACTGCAGACAACCTTTGAACCGTGTTGATAAGTAGCTTACGGGCTTGGTCTGAGGTAAAACAACACTTCATTATTTCATTAATGTGCTGGGGGTGCTGAGGGAGGCATGCTGAAGGAGACTGTGACGGAGATGGCATAGTGCTGGGGACACACACGCATACTAGTATGTACATCGCTGATCCTTATTGTCTGAATGAAAAATGCTTTGTGGAGATTTTCCTCCTGTGCTACTTTTTCCCTAAGCACTTTTTTCTTGATCTCGCTGTAGTTCTTAAAGGGACAGCTCACTCCAAAACTACATGTTTTTTTTCTCTTCGTGTTTGTACTATTTGTCTGTCTAGATAGTTGTGTTGCGAGTTGCAGAGCTCTTGGGATATTGTGTGTATAGCTGTCTGCATTATGTATTTATAATATCGCAACAGTTCCTCCAGTTTCATCGGAAAACAAGAAGTTTAAAGCAGTGCATTCAGTCACAGAGGAAAGGCTCATTAAGCATGCCAATAAGTGTGGATTGCTGACCACATTGGACAGCTATTGTAATCCTCTTTCTCTTAATTGTAATTATTAGTAGTGTGGACACCGACACAGCAAACAACATATTTTTTTATGAAACATAAAACATGAAATAATTTTTTTTTTAAAAAGAAAGCAACAAAAATGTAAACTTACACTGTTGCTCTTGAATTACCAGACATTTGATTTCATATTTCTGCAATTCAGCAAATGCTTTAATGACTCTGGGTTCATCTGTACAGTCTGGAAAAATCAGGACTAAAATCTGGACTTCAACATCACTGTTTCTCCACCAACGTGTCCAAAGTGTTGTATAACATGATCGGCAGCAACTGTCCCATCTGTACCGTACAGTGCGCAAGTATGGCACGCTTCTTTGGCACTGGCATGGTTGGAGGAGGTGTACTTTGGCATAAGACCGTTGCTCATGCACAAACGCAAGCACATGAACGCTATGTGAACATGGCTATACATCTGAATACATCTCTGTCTCCTGCTCTCCATCGCCGTAGTGCATAAGTGATCAATCCTGAATGTGAGCGTATCATATTGAAGTAAAAAGACTCCAAATAAGCCACAAAGTCTGTAAAGTTACGGCCATGTTCTCTCAACGTGATGGCGTGGGTACAAGTAGTAGGCCTACGTGCGCTCAAAGCCGTGCGAGTGCAGGCCAACGATCATACATGAAACAACCGGGCCAACCGGGTGTCACATGAAAGGGTCAGGTGTCTAGTTTCAAACGATATCAAACATGACGCACCGGAGCACACGAGTCATAATTTTCATATATATAGGTGCTTATATGAACTGGGGCTTTAATTTGTAAAGGCCGATGATTTATTGCTGGATGCTGGATGTGTGTTTGGTGTAAAAAAGCCTTACGGTTTATGAACTTATAGCTAATTGTGTCCTCTTCAATCTGATGTGCATCATGAACAGCGTGCTGTTGGATGCTGTTTGTTCCAGGGCTGGCAGAGCCCAAATGGGCTCCGGGGGTCCCAAAGAACATCACGAGCATGTGCTTTTTTCATGTCTACCTTTGATACATTTAAACTTCTGCTAATTCTGGGACCTATTAGCGGGGAAAATGTTTGGAAAACTAATCTATGAACTTTATTGCCGTCTTTAACGTCTTTCATGTAACATAAAGCATAAAAGACATCAAAGATAAAAGACATCAACTTACATTGTAGCTCCTTAATTTCCGGCTCCTCATTTCACATTTCTGAAATGCAGCAAATGCTTTCAGCAGTTTTACTTCAGCAATCAGCATCCACATTTTTCAGATTAATGTTATTGGTGCCATCGTGTATACAAAACTTAGCAACATATACCAAAATGAAAAACCAAAAAACTTTGATTTTGATCTCTTACTGCTAGATTAATGTTACAGGTGAATGTCCAGATTAGCTGGTAGAGACTTAGTCTTCCTCATTAAGGATACTTCTTCAGGATAGTAGATGACAGAGAACACTCCTCACTGACCCACCCTGCTCCTCTCCTCATCAGATCAGTTTTATCCACTGGCAGTTCATCCGCCAGCAGGTACGCTGAGGACGTGTCCGTCAGACAGCCCAGCAAGAGCCGCATCCGTCGCCATACCAACCGCCTCTCGGGTGTCTTCCTGCGCAGCCCTGCCTCAGGCTCAATGGCCCTGCCGGCAGGAGTCAGGTCCTCGCTGTCCGTCCAAGACAGAAAAGGAAGCAGTATGTCACAATTACTTTTCATTTCCCATTATTTCCCATTACAAGTAGTAATTTTTCTTCAAAAAAAATCAGTTTTGTTCATGTTGTCTTGTTTTAGACATAGAGGTCAGCTTACCAGTAGCACAGACAGAGCTCTGTGAAAACTGGTACATGGCCCTTAAAATCAATGGTGGATGCTCACCACCCTTGCCATACTTTTCAGAGATTCATCATCAAAAAAAGGCTCTGGTAAACTGCATTGTAAAAGTCATCTGTGTGACACTAAAGTTGGAACACAATTTTAACACAATAGAACACAGCATTTTAATTGAAAGACTGAGAAACTGGACAGGGATCACTGGAGTTGCATTGTAGTGGTTCTCCTCTTACATGCAAAACAGGAAATTCTGTGTCTGTGTACAGGATTTTAAACCTTCATTAGCGAATATTACCTGTGGACTGCCCCAAGGATCAATTGTAGGACAAATTTTATTCACTGTAAATGCTACCCCTTCACTGTTACACTGACGATACACAGATGTACCTCTCATTCAAGCCACATTAACTTACCTACCTCACCACACTGGACTACTGTCTATCCAGGGTCAAGGACTGGATGGGAGCAAAGTTTTTACAATTTAATAACAAAATTAGGTTTTAATTTTTGGTCGAGAACTTGGTAAACAGCAGATACAGTCCTCTGTCGGCTTTTTTACAAACTTCGGGGAAATTGTTGATAGTCATTTATCCCTCGAGCAATACACCAAAAACCTCACCAAAGTTTGTTTTTATCAGTTAGGCAACATCTCTAGGGTGAGGCTAATGCTTTTATATCATCACGCCTGGATTACTGTAATTCTCCTCTTACCTGTTTAAACTCCCACTCAGTCTCACAAAGCTAGATTACTGACTAGGACTAGACAGGTGGTCCTGTCATATCACCCTGATTCGATTTTAGCACCACCACACTGGCTACCCATCAATTTTAGAATACGTTTTAAAATCTTTTTAATCGCTTTTAAAGCAATCCAAGGTCTGGCACCAGACTACATGCAGGGACTTTTAACACCCTATGGTTCGCCTAAGGTCTGCTAACCAAAATTTTTTAGCGGTTCCGCCATCCAGACTGAAAACCAAAGGTGACTAAGGGCGGTGCATTTTCAGTCATGGCCCCTCGACTGTGAAACAACCTCCCACTCAGTGTATGATCAGCAGACTTAAAAACTCATTTTTATAAGATTACTTATTCTTAATTATTTTTGCCTTTTATCACCCCTATATTTCTTTTAAATGTTATTTTATTTAATTGCACAGTTTAAATTATATTTTTACATATTTGATGATTTATCATTTTTTATCTTTCAATTTTAATGTTATTACATTTTCAAACGTACTCATTCTGTGTAGTTCTGCTCTTGGCTCAATGTTACCTTATTTTGTGTTGTGGGACTCTATGGGTTTGTTATTGTAACTGCTGTGAATCTTTAAATCTGGAAAGCACTTTGCTTGAAAAGTGCTGTATCAATAAACGTACTATTATTATTAGTATCTTCAACGCCGCAATACTCTTTCCATACAGAAAAAAAACAGCTTTTGAAGTATGACTTACAACCAATTATTTCATCCTATACCTTGGTCAAAACACAACATTCAGAATCAAGTTTTCTCTTCCTTAGAAGCATCCATATTTACTTTACAATTTTGTTGACATTGTTTTATATCTCTTCAGGGCGTTGCAAGCAGAATTGTGCCAGTATGGGATGTCTTTCTGCTAAAGCCTGATTGAGACCCAGCATTAAAACCTTTTCTCTTTGTTACCATTCAGTGATTTCCGCAGATGTTTTAAAAGCAGACGACCCATCTGAGCTGTCCAATCAGATAACCGCCCCAGGAATCCTGAAGATCTTTGGAGACGAAATCTGTGCCGGAGCTCACTATAAGAGTGTCCTGGCCACCATGCACTCGAGTGCAAAAGAGCTGGTCAAAGAGGCCCTTGAACGGTGAGGCCATGTGTTATCTGTGCATGTGTGTGTGAGTCTGCCTGCCATATGTGAAGTGCTTGTGTGTCTATCTGAGTTGTATCATGTCTGTCCAAATGCTCTCCCTGCTTTTGTGTGACACAATTTGTGCATAAAAGCAGCACGAACAGATGCAAACATGGCTGTCGATGAAAGACTTGTCCAAGCTGTTGTGTTTAATATAATTCAGACGACTTGACCCATCGTTTTGCTTATTATAATTGCAGCACAATAAATAGGGTGTGCACATGTGCCAAACAGCAAAACCACAGACTGGTGTGAAAGACAGCCAGTGTCTCCCAGGACTCGGTCAGTCTACAGTTCAGCCAAAGCATTATGCACTGATTAATACAATTTGCATTTAAAAAAAATGAGTGAAATTTTTTACTGTAGAAATGTTTTTAACTATATCATTACTGGGTTTTAATATTGGGTTTGTAAATAAATTAAGCATCAAATTAATATTTTGATTGTTGATAGGTTCAGTTCTGTATTGTATGCGGGTTTAATGTCCATGATGTCTGGTCCTCTGAGGCAGCACATAGAAATGTTTGCATGTTGAAGTGTCTTACAATAAATTTAATACTTTTAGTTTATTGAATTATCAAATGATAAAGTCCAAAAAAGGATTCATCTACTCACCTTGAGCTCAGTCATTTGGTTTTATGACCATCAACTTTATTCCTCTGGGTCACGCTTGTCACCTCTAATGTCCAGCTCGAGCAGACACAAAAAGTGATAAATCCACTATACAATACCTTCATAGTATCAAATGACAGGCAAAACTGGAGAGCACATGGGAGAAGTAAGCCTTAGGGCTTTCGGTCGGAAAGCTCCAAAAAAATCAAGAAAACATGTAGCAAAAAGTCTGACTAAGCCAGAAAGGTCACCATGGATCGCAGGGCTGTAAGGTCATTGGTTTTTCCTTTGGTGACTTAGTTTTGTATCATGTCATCATGAGACCTATTTTTTAAAGAAATATTTTAACTTCTAAGCCATACTTTGAGTAGATTTGGCATCACTGCTGCTTTGTAATGTTTATGGACCAAAAGTCTTTAGGTTTTAGCAAAACAAAAACTTTACATTTTAGAAAAACATCATGGTTGGACTATAGTTGCCAAAAAGCCAAACATTTCTTCTGAGGAGTTGTTCAGACTAGAGCTAGATGCAGAGTGAGTATTAGAGTCAGAGACATAAGATGGATGACATGCTGCCACTTCCTCCCCTTCCAAAAGGAAGCCGAAACGTCTGGAATATGAGAGCTGCCATGTTGCGCTGGTGGCATGATTTGGAGTTAGACTCTGTGGAGCCTGGTTATCTAGTTTCTGCCATACATTTGCCCGTCCAGTAGCAAGCGGAGATTCAGCTGTCAATCATGACATTTTGCCCAGTTTTTAATTGCATTAGATAGCTTATTAAACAAAACCCCCCCCCCAAAAAAACTGATAACTTATATCAGTGTGACAAGAGCTACCTAAAATGACAGAAACCATCTTTGGGACAAATTTATATGAAGAGCGATTGGGTTTTGACTTTGGCCCAAGTGCTAACTAAAATAATGGAGGAGGTGGGGCTTATGACCATCCTATACTGGAACCAGCCAACATTGGGTAATCGAGATGCTGTGACTTCATTTTTGGAGACCTCTTGTGTTATCCAACTTTATATACTGTATAGTTTGTGATTGGACTAAATATTGACTCTAGAATGCTCCCGTTCCCAATGTGCAAATAGCTGGGTAATCTACAATGACTAATTTGCTAACATTAGCTAGCCCAACTGAGGCTGTAACAAAACTGCTCAAAATATTGAATTGAACAAGGTAGCCACATCCTAAAGCTTTCCTCTGCCATAAACTTCCTTCGTTGTCTGTTTTATTCTAAATGAGATCATACTTTACAAAATAAACACCCTGCTGTGTTCTAGGAGACTTGAAATGAGTGACTGAAACCATGATATCGCCCATTAGGGAAGTGAGATGATCAGTCAAACGAGAGAAAGAGACAGTTTTCCACGTAATCACTTTCCTTTCTGCAGGAAGTGGCGTAGCCTCCTGCAGGTTATAAGAAAGAAAATCACAACTTTGAAACTATGTCCACTAAATTGTCTATTGGCTTTACATTAGAGTCCAGGGTGTTATCGATTGTGATTTACAGAACAAGGAAACTGTAATTTCCACAAAAACACTACATTTATTTTGTGCACTTAGTTTCATCATTAAAGTTGACCATGTGTTCCAGGTATGGCCTAGCCAAGGAGGAGGCAGACTCCTACGTTCTTTGTGATACCATTGGCTCCACTGGCAGTCGTCAGTGGAGGACCGAAGGTTTCAGAGTGGTGGGCGACGATGAGAAGCCCCTCCTCCTGCAGTCACTATGGAAACCCAGGGAAGGCCTGGCCAGACGGTTTGAAATTCAGAGAAGAAGCTGGGTAGAGGAGAGGACATCCAAAGACAAAGACACCATTACTGCTGGTACTGTGTCTGCCTGTTGCCTAAGGGTGCTTTAGGAACTGTACCACCTCCTAACTCTGCATGTCTTAGAGCGAAAGTTCCTTGATTTTTGTACAATTAAATAAAGCATTGTTAATATTAAATCTAGTACAGGGTTCCCACAGTGTAACCGTGGTTTGTTGGCATGTTTTTTTTCCAGTGAAAATCAGCCAAGCCACACAGCCCAAACTGTATTTTAATGGGTCTGCAATTTCTTTTTTCCTTTCTCTTCAATTTCTGCTACAAATTTGGACTTACCATTCCTCATTCTTGAAAGAAACTTTAATTTTACTGAGCATCACAACATAATTCAGATTCTTCCGGTGACACACCCTTAACAGTTCAACATAATGTGGTAAAAGCTTTACACAGCAAAACAGTGTACATGCTGACGTTTACAAAGCATCCTGTCAGGAGCAACTGCTTCACGGCACAGTAACTGCACAGGGTGGGCCACAGTCTGTCAGTCGTACTAGAGGCTGTGGTTGACACAGCTGTGGTCAGGGTGTAAGCGTGCGTCCTGTTTTGTGTTCTGCTTTTGTGAATGATGCAGCTTGTGATCGCAGTCTATCAGTGTCAGCCCATGGCTGCACTGTTGGTGAACTTTTTTCTTTTTTTTTTTTTTTTTTAAATTTCCATGAACTCTGTCTTTCTTTCCACTGAGGTCTGTTTCCTGCATGGGGCTTTTCAGTGTTGACCCTGACTTAAAAACACATGCAGGAGTGACCGAATATGCACAGCTCACCTTGCTTCAGGAAAGAAAAGGGTGTTGCCCTGTCACTACAGTATATTCCATTACGGATGGGATTTACATACTTATATATATAGAGGCTTAATTTCTACACATTTCAACAACAGAGTGGTTTGTTTATACCCTTTAGGTATCAATGAACAGGCTCGGAAGCTGCAGAAGAGCCGCTCCAGAGTGGCCTCCACCCTTATCGAAAGGACCACGGGCCGAAACCACAAACTATGGAGGAGCAAAAGTGAGAAGAACCTCTTAGAGTCAGACACAGTGAACAAACAGGACGCAGATCACAATAAATGCCGTAAGGACCCTGATCGAGTCTCAGTGCCGATTTACGAAGAGCCAAAAACAAGTTCAGAACAGAGTCACATTCACAGCCTCTCTGAAGGAGACAGAGGGTCGCGGGCCAAGACAGAGACCCTCTGTCCGTCAATACCGAGGGGTGAGCGCGAAGGAGAGGAGTCAGAGAGGGAGGAGACGGAGAGCAGCGATGATAACAACACACAGTACTCCATTCACCCTCCTCATGACTGTCCGTACCTGCTGCTGCTGCAGGGCTGCAGCCCCGCACAGGTATCGCATTCAATCAGAACTTACACAGTTTGTAATTGCTCAGATTAAGAGCTATTTTATACATTTTCTGGTTCTTTCACAAGTGTACATAAAATTCCAAATAGACATTTAAGAGATTCCCAAAGTGCATGAAAAAAGATCTGTCACCAAGTTGAATTCAACCATTAACGGCAGATGGAAGCTAAAGATAATGTTGACAAAGTAGAAAACATAGCTTCAGCTTAAATCGGTTCACTTTTAAATTCTGCTCCAACTGTGGTTGAAACTGAGGCGCCGTCATTTCTTCTCAACCAACAAGCATGTGGAATTTGCTAGCTCATGTGTATTGTATTATTTAGAATAAAAAGACCAGTGGCCATAACATTCATGTTCACTAAAACTCAGGATAATGTTTAAAGGAGAAATTTAAATGAGAACAGAAGGGGGAAAGACATTAACGGCACTTCCCACTTTAAAACCACCAGTCAAAATGTTTGTCAAACTATTCTGGAATGCTGAATGTCTAGTTAGAGTTTAGAGACTGTAAGAAGGAACATTAGGCCTGTCAATATAGAGTTTTCTCACTTTGTGACACCCTTTCTCCTTTATTCTTTATTGTAACACCAATTAGGAAATTAAAGGTGCATGTCAGAGCTCCAACTACTTCTGATATCCAGTAAGTCTCCTGTTTAGGTGCTGTACATTGCACCATATCATTACTCTAAAATTATACTTGAAGTAAACTTATACTCAGAACCGATTTCCTTATATGAAACTGCAAGCATTGATTCTCACAGTCCTGTGATGTCCGTCAAAAACTATTTGGTGTTCACTGTTGGTCAGCAGCTGCCTGGCCCAGCCTTTCGTTCATGTTGTCTTCTTTTCTTCATTCTTTATACACACTCAACAAAAACAAAAACAGAAACGCAACACGTTAGTCTTTGCCCACATTTTCTGTGAATTGATGTAAAAGATTTAAGCTTTACCATATGCAATCAAAAGGCTTGTTTCTCTCAAAATTCAGTTAAAATCTGTATTAGTGAGCACTTCACCGTTACTACAATAATCCATCCACCAGGTGAGGAGTCATATGAAGGCTATAGTAGGCACTCAACTAAAGCTTCACCTAGGGCCTTTTTTAAGGGGAAGTGTAATACCTGGTATGACCATCATTTACCTTATGCAGTTGAACACATCTCTATGCAGAGTTGCTGGACATAAGCAGGAGCTGGAACCTGCTTATCGTACTTGTCAATCCAAAGCACCCCAGATGTGCTCAATAGGTGACATTTCTGGTGTTGCATTTATATTCTCATTTTTATATATTTTTTCATCATTGTTTGCCAACAGGTCCGGAAGGAACCTTATTTTACTGTTTTTGTACGCCACCTCTTTCTTTGCTTTCTGAGAGTTGAAGCAGACTTTTCGCTTGTTATTCAGCAAGCTCTCACAATATATTCACTTCATCTGCAATGTATTCCACCATGAAGGACGATGGGTTGGAGCCTTACTCTTTCTTAGGAAAACATCATATATATTTCTATCCTCCACTCTATCTCTTCTACCACATTTACAAGAAGTTCTGTCTTCTTTTTGAATTTCTCTGCCGTTCTTTGAAACGAGTTGATGTCATCTTGGGCTGTAGATATACACACTTCTACCTCGGCAATGTGCCCATGTTTTTTTTTAATTGCTACCAATACGCTTTCCATTTTAGTATGGAAGCCTTTTTTTGAATTTGTATCGAATTCATGACTTCCAAAGTAGAAGGGTTTAGTGAACTCCCTACAGGGCCTTTTAGCACCTCTATCTTCAAAGTCACTCCGACACGTTTCCATCATTAAAACCTACCTTCAGATGGCTTACGCCTGTCCTTGGTGTGTTTTTGGCATTGCCCCTGCTCTAAAGCTATTTATCAGATTTTGGAGGTTTATATACTTGAGCAAACCATGCCAACATTTCCACAGATGGGGTTATAACAATGACACTACACAACACCTAAAGAATATGTTTAAACTGTTGAAAATCTCAGGTGCTTTGTGTCTCTGGCTTTAATGGTTTCAGCCATGTAAAATGTTCTAAGTAATCTTGAATATTGATCACATGTTGGAGGATTTACTCTGGCAGAGTTGTCACTTTCGTGTCACTGCATCTGAGGGACGTTTGCTAGCTTAAAATGGGAAAACACAGCCCTGTAGTATGCTCTGACGCCTACCAGACTACCGTAGACTGCAATATAAACAGCACATGCAGGCTGATATTACAAATCTTAACAAAACATTCACTTTTTCCAATTTAAAAATCAAATCTCAGTGGAGAAACATGGTGTTTTCTCACTCTAAAGAGAGAAACGTGGGAGAATTAGCGTGGGGAAGGTCAACGAACTGCAGCTGGACAAACTGCGTGTAAAAACACTGAACAGGAAACAGAAACACAACCCTGGCACTGCTTCCTGGATGATTGCACATTCTAACCGTGGCACACACAGAGGCTAATCCTCATGCACTGCTGACATTTGTCATCTCCCAAAACAAGCTTTGATAGGAATATAATCATGTACCATGTGAAATACTGCGAACAATTTTTAGGGATTTTTGCTGTTAATAAAATCCACTGATTCAATCACTCACATTGACAAAGACAGACATCTCAAGAACAAAGTCAAACATAATAATCTCTGTTTGCTGCGATAAATGGTTTTCTTAATCCGGCTTGTATCCCTGCTCCTGTCTCCACTTTTATATGTCACCCTGTGTTCTCCTCTCTTTTGGAATTAGGTATACACTACAACCATTTCCATTCTTTTGCAAAATCCACCACCCTCTGTCCTTCCAGGTTCCTTTCCTTGACACCAAACCTCCCCATGACCTCTTCATCACCTCCGTTCCCTTTACCAACATGCCCATTGAAGTGTACTCCAATCACCACTCTCTTCTGCTGACTCCATTTGTCTTCCTATCCACACCATGATAGTACAGCTTGAACCCTGCGCCAATGCTTGTAGCCTTGCCACCCTTCCACCAGAACTCTTGCACACACAAAACATGTACCTTTCTTCTCTGCATCATGTCAGCCAGATTTCTACCTTTGTCTGTCATTGTGCCAACATTTAGAGTTCCTACTCTCAATCCTACGCTCTTAACTTTCCTCATCTCTCTCTGTCTCCTAATGTGCTTCCCTTCTCTTGTTTATTGACTAACAGTAGCCCAATTTCTGCTGGTACCCTGTTTATCAACAGCACCAGTTGCGTTCGTTATTAACCGGGGCCTGGCGGATCTGGTATGAAATGTGTTTTTGTGAGTTCATGTTTGATTTGGCTCAATTTTTACGCTGGATGCCCTTCCTGACGCAACCCTTACCATTTATCGAGGCTTGGGACCGGCACTAGAACTACACTGGTTTGTGACCCCTAGTGGCTGGATCACCGAAATATATGGAAGTGTTTAAAGTAATTATATTTTTCATTTATTATTGTTCATTCTACAGGTTGGCACTTTGTATTTATGATAACACAACTGTCCTTTTAATTACTTCATTAAGAGCATTAAAGTGTGAGCAGCATTTTAGCTGGTTGGGTTAATTGCATGACTGCAAGTAGCAGCAAAGCATGAGACACTACAGGGTACCACCATGCAAGTTTATGATCTCCTGATTGATCAGCCTTTTGTTATCTTTTATATACTATGTAATTGCACCTGCTGACCAATCCTGACGTCAGAAAATGTTGAAAATCTCCAGATCTCGTTGATGTCTACAGTAATATTATACAAGAGGTCAATATCCACCCTCAAACATATAGTCCATAACAGCTCTGATTTTTGAGGATATTATTATTATTATTATTATTATATGCAGTTTGGCATCTTTCAGGTCAGTGTTTTTGCTTTCCGTTTTTTTTTTTACGGTCACCGGCATTGTTCGCAAGGAGATCAGGAAGCCTTTTTAATCAAAAAAAACAGTACTCTATTTGCCCAGCACCATGTAGCAGACATAAACAATAGTGACTAGCTAGCTACTGAACAGTTGAACCTTAATAGTTGAAAGATAGGTATTTCTATTTAGTGTACACAGGACTGGAGGAACATATCAACAGTAAACTAAGAGATGATGTTACAATACCAACCAAAACATGGGAGAATATCCGGTAAGTTCTTGCTCATTGTGTGGTAACTTGTCTCTTTTATCTGCCCTTAGGACTTCGTAATCTACCTGCTTGCTGGGCCAAACATTGTTTTTGGTCGGCGAGGTGATGCTGAAGATGGGCCAAAGCCTGACATCCACCTCTCTGCCGTTGACATCCTTCCGAGACACTGCTGTTTCCACCGCCACAGCTCTGGAGGCCCTACCACACTCTGCCCATGTCAGGACGCCGTGGTCACGAAGAATGGCGACGTGCTTAGGACAGAAGTGCAGCTTTTCCCCGGTGATGTTATCGGCTTGGGACAGCATTACTTGTTACTTTTCAAGGATCCCTTAGCTTTGATGCACAAGGTAAGAGAGAGAAACTGGAGAGGCATGGAAGTGGAAGCAGGCAGTACATGTACAAATTATAATAAACGTACATATAAATGATGCTTCATCACTCTTGTTTCTTTCTTGAAAATGAAGGTCATGAATAATACCACTCCTGAGCCCAGCATCACTGCTGTCCCCTTGAGGCTGGCACACCACACTTGTGCCTTCCCCAAAAACCAGACTGGAGAAATGATCCTCTGCATCACAGCCTGCGCTGACCCCCAGGGCTCCAGCAGCATGCCCTGCCTTAACAGACGCCTCCCGCTGCTGCAGTCTCCCACGGGCCACAGCCTCACGCTGCAGTATGAGCGCAACAACGAGGAATGTATCATCAGGAAGATCATTACTATGGGAAGTAGCAAAGGCAGCCCACCCAAGACTGTCGCGTTTTTGTTGTGCCTTTGTCTTCAGTATTCATCCACATGTCTGCAGATCTCAGACCTGCGCAGGCTGCTGCTGCTTATCGCAAGTGGAGTTCAGAGTGCTGTATGGGTGAGTTCTGAGAACAATGATATAGACATCTATATCTATTTAACCCCTTCACGTCTGAATTTATTTACAATTCTATAAAAAAAATTAGTTATTTGTGTTTTTGCTTTCAAGCTGATGCTATCTCGGCTGCAGTCTGAATGCAAGCGATATGATACAAATTTGCGACGATCGGTGTTAAGGGGGTTAAACTACTGATATACTAGTGAATATTTTTATGAATAATTTAAGTCAAAAACTTCCATATATTATGTGTTCATTACACACTCAGTTACAGTGAAATATTTACTATTTTTATTGAGCTGTAGGCCAAAATTATTAAAATGAAAATATTATAGTACTTTTCGTTTACATGTAATGATTCTGAAATATATTAAATGTTCACTTTCTTAAATTTAAATTTTTTTTTGAGATTTACTAGTTCATTAAAGATGGACAAGGATTTTCCACTTGCTCCCACCGTGAGAAAATAAAGCCAAAATATCCCGGACACAGGCGTTATCAAGTCACAGTTGTAATTAAAAGATGGAGCCACAATATTGAATGTCAGTATCTTTTTATTCAAATTAAAGTAAACTCTTCAGCAAAGTGAAAACAACCTAAAATAACAGAAACGTTGCTTTTTATTATATATGTGTATTAATTTCAAAGAATGATACAAACACTACAGGTACCAATTACAAGCTGGAAGTCTGAAATTTCGTCTTTTTTTTTTTAAGTTGGTTTAAACTTTGAACAACCGTAAACAAAAATCATTTTGCTCAGCTCAGCAATAAGTGCTGACTTTGTTAATACCAGCTCTGGTTTAAAAATTCACCAAAATTTAAAATATTACAAAGCAAAGCATAATCGGTATGTGGGCACGTATATCAGTCACGTATATCATTTCCAGAATACCATTATTTTAAATTATAACTGGTATAAAACAGAGTTTCTTTAGTGAAAATAAAATTTTTGCTTAGATTATAATAGGACAAAGAGAGAAATTTGAAGATTGTCTTGGTTGCTTTTCACCATTTAGTCAGGCTGAGAGGAAAGGGACATCCATAAACTCAAATTTGTGCAAGAATCATCGCATTTGTAAGTTTTTGGTCAAAGAACTTCTGTGGGAGCCAGGTTAAGTTAATGTAAGTTTAAGTCAATAAGTAAGTAACTTCATTGAAAAGGGTTAAATCATTGAAGTTGTTAAAATGTTAGCTAAAAGGAATTATTTTTTTTTTTGAGCAGTGAAGGAGGAGAGAAAAGGCTCCACATGCTGTGGGAGGGCTTAATAATAGTCTCTTTCATTTAACTGTAATAGCCGAATGAAATGTTAAATTAAACGTTTAATTAAATGGTTAATTAATGACACATTTGTGCCCTTCTCTTTAGACTTATTAAAAGGCAAATTTTTACAAGAAAAAAAAAAAATTCTCTTTTTGGCTGCTATAAATAATATAAGCTTTCACCTTATAGAAAGTAGTTGTGGTAAGATAATTGATTATTTGGGCAAAGCCTGATATAAGCTGAAATTAAAAGCTGACAAGTTTAGAGACAAAGTGTAATAGAGCCAGGCTTTCTTTGTGGCAGCTGCCTCAACAAAACCAGAAGCTCTATTTAGTGGCTTTGAGTATCCCAAACCTGGTTATCAACTTTATCAATCTTTGTTAACTCAGGATTTCTGCTTCAGATTCTGTGCGTGTTCCTGTTTTGAGTGCCATTTGACTCCTGCACAAAATGAACCAATCATGTGCTGCGTTCTTCATTCAAGATAAACAGGTTGTTGTTATGGAGCGCTATTAAGAGTATTAAAAAGATATATTCAGGCAAACAGCTGAATTGTTGCTGTGTGTAAAGTATGTGGGAATTATGTCAGAAAGGCGCTGTTTGTCCAGCCTGTGATTTTATTTCTAATTTGACCTTAAACCTGAAACTTGACATAGAAGATTCAAATATTAAACTGCATATACATATGATACTGTCACATAATAAACACATGAAATTATGACTGTTTTTGGTAATTGAATATTGTCTGTGAAAAAAAATCAAATTACTAAAAAAAAAAAAAAAGAAGAATTAAAAAATAACAAATTTTGACAAGGAGTGTTCTTTTAACTACAGTACCAGTAGTATAAACAGTCTCAGACTGTAATCTGCCTATAAGTAAACCAAATATTATCATGAAAACAGAGTTAGGTATATTACATTAACAGTAAACATACTGAACATGTTAGCGCTGCAGTGGCTGAGTTGGCTTGTTTCTGTGATATATCAACGTGTCTTCCATATTAAAAAGGGCAAGTATGTCTTATAAATAAATTCAGGTAAACAGGGGAGCCACTGTGTTCAAGATAAGAAACATTACATTTACAAAAAAATGTAATGACCCAAATGATGATTACTTTTGAGGCTGCAAAATTTTTAACTCTCGGCCTAATTTAGCAAGAATATTTCTTTATATCTTCTCTTTTAATTGTCTTTTTTTCCTTTTTAAAATCTTTAGTGTGTCACTACTGTTACAAATTCCCAATGCAGCCTCTCTTGTTGTCACGCAGGAGCACACAAAGGACCTCTCTGCAGTTCAGTCTGAAGTGTAAGCACATCTCCCCGTTCTTCTTCTGCAATCGCCTTTGGTACATTCCCCAGATTGCACTGCATATTTCTTCTTATATATTGCAGTCTTTACAGTAAAAGTTCAAACCCAGAGGATCTCCAGGTTCCCAACCTGCAGGATGTGACCTCTGGACTGTGCCCCCTGGTGGTGTGGATGGCCAACAGTCTTGAGCTGCTCCACTTCATCCAGTTCCAGCTGCCTTGTATTATGAAGCAGAAAGCCCAGAAAGAGCAGGGACACGATGATGAAGAAAGGGACAACAAGGAGATGGACAACTTGGGTTTGTCATCCCTACAATACCAAACATTTTTAGGCAGAACATTTTTAGTGAGTTTTCAAATTTTTCAACAAGAAGAAGGAGCTAATGGCACTAGTCACTTCTTCCATTCCAGGCTTAGACATCACAAGACTGAATATAAATGAAATAATTAAAGTTTATATATAGACAGGTTAATCAATATCTCAGTCTGTAGTGCATGAAATGCACAGTAGCAGAAAATCCAAGTAACATCTCCATCAGTATGAAAGTCACAAGTTTTCCCAAGAGGTGGCCCCATCTTGCACGTTGCCTTTTAATCTGTTGAGCATGGACTCATAATACACAGTCCATTGCATCTATCCAATCTTTCAAATGGACATGGAACCACTTCCAAGTGTCTCAAGAAGATTCTGGACGTGGTGATCAACCTGAATGTAACAACCGAAAAATCACCCTTTAGAATATTCGGTATTTGAGATTTGTCTCCTAATGGGCATAAAGCAGGGGGTTACTGAGCTCATGCAGCCACGCCAGCTACTTAAGATCTCTGCAGCTTCAAACCAAAATGGCATCACTTGAGCACATTTCCATTTACAGTGTAGGAAAGTTGCCACTTCTGTTTTACACTAACAACCCAAATTAACCTTCAGTTTTATCCTGTGGAATCCTGAGTAATACCTATGTATCATTTCATATCGGATAAACTTCCTTGTGCTTCCTTTACCTATTTTCCACACTGGGCCAGAATATTTTGCCATTTCCCCTTTGCAAAGCTGTCAGATCCGTCTGCCACAGTACCACTTACTCAATAGTTGGTACATTTTTCAAAATCATGAAG
>KV751339.1:12182219-12193906 GCA_001698575.1 Mola mola
AGTTATACTAAAAAAATAAATAAGAAATAAAAGTAACTCCCATTAAATTTAGATATCTTGGTTGAAATTGGGAAATTATACTGCACAGGGAATATTGAGTGATTCTTTTTTCTTTTTTACTAAATAACCTGTTGTTACTTTTGACTTTTCAAAGACAAACTTATTTTGCTATACATATGTGACGCAAATTAGAAGCAAATTCATTGAGTTTTGGCTAAAATAGGATTGTTCAAAATTAAACTTCATGTTCACAATGAGAATGTTTGGAATTAAGTGAACTGTAAAATGCAACTCACTGCATTACTTTTTTCTTTCCGTCAACCCATTCCATGAAAAGCCGAGCAGTACCATAGCCTGTCTCCAACACATCCTGTGGCAAATTGCTGTCGCTGAAGATGCACAGTAAATCAGAAAACCTGTCACAAACAGTCACACATTTATGGGCTGAGGTTTTTAGAATACTTGGGGAGCAATTTTTTCCTTCGCAACACGGAAGTCAGAAAAGAACTGGCAAATCTTGGGTGTGGGAGTATCCTTTTACAACCATTTTAGACTCACACAAGTGACCTTGCACTATATTGTTACCTTAATGTAACACCCTGTAGCCATCAACATGTCCCCTTATTTCTATGTTGGAAGTCCATGACTCTGGCGATTAAGTACTGTATTCCTTTGAGCTTTGAATAATGTCATTTGTGGTTTACAACAAAAATAATGCAGAACATTACCAGTCTTGTACTGTCACATCTGGATTACCCTTGTCCATACAGGAATGTAATGGCAGTATACAGTATATATCACAGACAGGTTAATGTGCCAAGATAGGAGAAAAAAACAAAACAAGTAATGTTGCTGTGGACCTTAAAGCCAAGATTTCTAATGTAATGAAGAGAGAGCTGATTTTGAAATCGTTTTAAGTGTCCTCTTACGTGTGCACAGGCTCTGAGCCAGGTTTCTACCAATGGTCCAGAGGTGTGCGCATGCAGGCTAATCTTGACTTGCTCCTGGACTGGGCCCATGCAAATGGTCTGGGAGAACTGGCACTGGAGCACACGTACACACTCTCGTCAGCTATCAATCTGCTGGCTACACCTAGAAAGAATTTGCTGCAGGTAAAATACACACACTTCACAATCAGCAGAGATGGATTTATCCAACTATAAATATTCACCAGAGACATAACAGGCCGAGGATTTAGGAATGTGATTTATGCACAGTGGGTGAAAGAGGATATTGTGTGTGTGCACAGATATCTTGGGCGTCGTTGCGGGCTGACTACCCTGCCCTCAGCCCGGCCCAGCTGAACCACCTGCTGAGTCTTTACAATCCAGTGTCTCCATGCAGACACACCTGGACTCCATCAGTTCATGACCAGGCAGCAGCACGCAGAACTGGTGAGGTGGTCAACATGCCAGGCTGCTGTTATTCTTCAATCTGCACCACCCTCATATGAAGTGTTTTTATTTAATAAATTTCGATTTTATTGTAATGCAACATGGCCCTTCCTCCCTCAGCTGATATCCTGGAGAGATTTGACACGCACCATCCTCTGGTGCTGCCGGATGGGGGTTACCAGTTCCAACTGGGACAGGAGGTGACAGATTTAGCACTGGGCGAAGAGCTGGACAAGCTGAAAAAGTTCATATCTACACTTTCAAAATCCCCGTGCAATGGGGTCACAGCTACTCTGGAAAAAATGGTACAAATAAAGCCTTTCATATATGTTGTTTTCTACATAATAGAGGAAGTAGGTGCTGTATATTAGAAAATAGAATAGTGAAAAAGTATCATAAGCAAGTATGTGCCTGTGCCTGGCAACAGTGGCAAAGTTGGCCTATTTGTAATTAAAGCCTGAAGGAAACCAAAAAAAAGCAAAGCCCAGCAACCAGCTGGTGACCACAGAGGAGCATTCAGCTGCTAAAGAGTCACATTCTACTTGAGCATTGCAAAAAATGATGCTAAAAAGCCAGTTTGAAAAATGAATTTAAGGTGAATTCAGGTGATTTATCATTATATTTTGCCTCCACTTTTATCACATATGCAGTGGTAGCCCTTCACACAGTGAACACTTTTATGATAAAAATTGTTCTCTTTTAAAGTAAGCAGATGTTCAAACGAGGTTTTGATTGATTATTGTTTTAATACTATTTGTTATCCAGGGTCGCACAATTCCAGTGGAGGCTAAAGTGATGAATATTCTCCCAAAAACCAATCTAGAAACGTTGGATGCCTCTCCATTTGAAATGGTCTTATCTAAGGCTACTATACAAGACCACCTGTCCTGTTCCTCTACCTCTGGAACAATTCCTGCACCACCCCCATCACCACCATTTCCTTCCTCCATCCCGGACCTGGAAGAGTTCAACTCCCACGGTGCCCTCCTTTTGTCCCAGAGGTTACAAAATCTAGAGCCGCAGACCCGAGAGACAGAGATCGGTGAGATGAATAGGTCATCTCTGGACCCCTCCTGTCTCTTCACCCCACCCAACACCCCCCACATCATAGATCCCATAGATTTGGTGAGGCCATACCAAGATAAATGGGAGAACGGTGACAGTGTGGCACTTCCCTGGTCCTCGGCTGTAGATATACCTAATGAAGGTAAACCACAATAAATACATTAATATTCCATGGTATTCCATGAATACCGTGAATCATTGAAAATTGTGGAATCATGTTTCATGGAAACATGAACTTGTCCTTCATTTTTAGGCGGACTCGTGTTCGAGTGTCTGGCTGCACTGAACGTTGACATGAAATCAGATTTCCATGGCACAAAAGGATTTGCTGAACTAAAACAGGAAGAGATGGATCACCATTATGATGACAAGAACGATGAGGTGTTTAGCTTGGAGCTGGAGCGAAGCGAAAGAGGCCTTGGTCTTGCTCTGGTTGATACAGAGGTATGTGAACAAGCTGAAAATGAGGTGCAACAAACTTGAAGGCCCCATTTAGATAGGCATCAAGTCTTTCTTAAATATTGCTAGTGTCTTATGAGGGGGATGAGCGTTTGTAGGTAAATTTTTTGAAGTATGACCAGTGGAAAACAGTAGATCATGCTTTGTTTCATGTATTGTAGGAATATTAGTGACGCAAATCATTCTTTTTTAAGTAGAGATTCAGTCTGTGAAAATGTATAGCTTTGATGTGAATCATAGATGAAAACATTTTTTTATTCAACCTAGATAATTATCATCAGTGATCGACTTTTTGCTCATTGTTTTTTCACTGTGCTTCCAGATAGATACAGAAAAAAAAACCCAATACAACAGATGGAACTAACAGTTCCTGGAACTTTTGTTCGAAATGCACCAATAGTAGACAAGAAAAGCTGCTTATACAGCTGCAGCTAGCATGGCAATGGAGATTTGCTTGAACTACTTTAGGTTTCATGACCTCCACCAATGTATGATTTTGGGTCTTTGCCTCAGCTGTCTCTCAATTAACGAATATGGAAAAATGGAGGGATTTCAATAAAGAGTTGGTGAAAATATTAGGAATTTGCCAAAGAAGAACCCATTATTAAAGCTGGGTGCAGGTATTTTAATTATTTTCTATGACGTGATGGTAACTGAATGAAAAGGCAGAACACAGACGGGAACGGCGCACGTTATAAACACAAGTTTATAACTCATCCTCAAAAGCCAGTGGGTACCACTATTTAATGAATGAATGAGCAAAACCAGCGTGACGGTTGTTTATGAAAACAACATCGCTCATACACTAAGAATCAGCAGTTAGAGGAAATAAGATCATCTGTCCAACAGATCCTGCAGCATTAATCAGCTCTCTGCCGAGTAAAACAACCGTGCTCAGTCTCTTGGTCACTTTGTCTTCTCAATTTTACTTATCACAGATGGGTATAAGATGTTTATATTTTCGATCATTTATGAATAATTACCTCTGACAAGGAAGTTGTGTTCCCCTCCCCATCTGTTTGTTCATTAGTTAATCTTTCTCTTTATACGAAAACTACTGGATGGATTAGAAGAAAAAAAACTTGCAGAAATTTGATTTAAAGGGACACTTGGCCCTCGGTGAAGGATTGTGCTCTACATTCTTTTAGTTGAATTTTAGCATATCATTAGTCACAGTGGTGAGAGTGAAAAGTGTTGCCATCATGTTAACTCCTTCAGCCACAACAAAGCACACCAACATTTTTCAGTGATTATTTGACATTTTGGCCTTTCTTCAGGACACTTCCTTGAGGGTGAAAGGCATCTTTGTCCGTGCGGTGGTGCCAGACTCTCCTGCAGCCCGGTGTGGGAGATTGGCACCAGGAGACAGGATCCTGGCTGTTAATGGGGTCAGTCTGGTTGGACTTGACTACCAAAGGTAAGAGCTATTTCCATCCAAAATTCCCACTTATCCCATATGTAAAAATCTAATTTAACAGACCTATTCTGCATGTCTTCCTCTTGTGTGCCCTCGTCAGTGGGAAGGACCTAATCCAGGCATCAGGGGACAGACTGAAGTTACTGGTGTCCAGATCCGACTGGATGACAAAGGCTATACAGACTTACCGCTGAAAACAGTTTTCACTTCCTTTTTTATAAAGCAGAGATGACTTGAATTCACAAGAGCTTGGTGAATATTCAATTTGAAGACATTAACATGAGTATATATGTGTTAAAGAGACAAAATGCACTAAAAAATGATGTCCTGGTTGAACTGAATACCAGGTGATCATAGCATCATAGTAACTATTGATATATTGTATCAATGTGTATATTTGATGCTGTGTTACAGTGGACACAGTATTCTTTTAAATTTAGAAAAGTTGTGTCCAACATTCAATATATCTTTAGCATGGCATGATTGTCGTTGTGTTGTTTTTTGACTTAAACAAATGATTAAACACAGTTACATAAACAAATTCATTGGTGGGATGGAAACTAGTGTGAGAATGGGGGGATTGAACGTTTTCAAGATTCCTCAGCATGAAAGGGCCTGGCCAAGGTTACGCTTCTCCCAACATGTCTGCGAGACTGCAGGCCAGGGACTGATACTATCCATCCATCCATTTTCTCCTACTTATCCTGTTAGGGGTTGCAGGGGGGGCTGGAGCCTATCTCAGCATTTTCAGGCGAAGGCGGGGTACATCCTGGACAAGTTGCCAGGTCATCGCAGGGCTGACAAAAAACCATCCACACTCACACCTACGGGCAATTTAGAATGACCAATTAACCTAACCCCCAGTTTGCATTTTTTTGGACTGTGGGAGGAAGCCGGTGTACCTGGAGAGACCCACACAGGCACAGGGAGAACATGCAAACTCCACTTAGCAATGCCCTGACCCAGGAATGGAACCCAGGGATTCTTGCTGTAAGGCGACAGCGCTAACCACTTTACCACTGATATTAAAAATGACTGGGTCTGCCTAAAGTCCTGTCTCATTACCCTCACTATGCCCTAAAGGCTTCCTTGAACTGCGCACATATTGAAAATAGTAGTATCCAAATTTAGTACTAGTATCCGAATATTGATGCAATGGCCAACCATAGTTAAATTAACTTTGTTTTATATTTCAGTTTACCTTTTAATGTGTGTCTCTAATAATAACTGCAACATGACACAATCTTTACTTTCAGCTCGCAATTTTACTGTTACTGGGTAATTTATTTATCTTTATTGCTTTTCATTGGTTAACTGTTCGAAACATCATGACACTAATGGGATATCTTTAGGTAGATTAGATTTTAGTAGGTAGGTAGATTATGTCTGCAATACACCATTTTCAAGCCATATTGGTGTCTATACACTCATGTTGAATTAGTATAGAAGTTTTATTCTCCCCTGTTCAAATTGCTGCAACAGTTCTCGCCTCATGTTGGTATCTGACCATCACCCTGCTTACTGGTATAGCCTTGTGGAAGGATTTGTGAACGAGTGTGTACAAAAATACTGGATGGATCAATACCAAATTTTTACCTTTGGATTCATATGGATTAACTTGAAGATCTCGAAGTGACTAAATTTTAGTTCCTCTCAACACCAAAATGAATGGAAAGATAGCAAAACATAAAGTGCCCTCTACAGCTGGTGACATTTCAGTTACTTTGTCTCTGCCCTCAAACATCCTGAGTCCGCAACTGACTGTAGCGCAGGGTTTCAGCACACTGGATGCCCTATTTAATATTGCCTCTATTTTGTCTTTTTTCACTGTCATGTACAATACATGCCTGCCTATCTCCCAAGTGCTTCATTGATGCATTTGATTTGCGTCTGTCTTGTAGTCGAGCTTATCTAGTTATCACAAGCCAACAACTTTTCCACTAAACTCCATCCCTCTGGGCAATGTAGTAAAATATATGGTCAGAGTATATTTTAATACATTCATAATTCTTTATGGTGCACTACCTGTACATCAACAGTCAAGGTCAGAAGGTTAACATAAAGCATCCATTCAGGTTGTTATTAATCACTTATTAATTAATCAAACTTTGCAGCTTTGAAATCACACTTAACTGACCACTAACAATTAAACATCTTAATGAAGCATAACTATAGATGCAGGCGGCTAAGTGGTGCAGTGGTTAGCACTGTTCCCTCACAGCTCGAAGTTCCTGGTTTTAATTCCCAGATCGGGGCCTTTTCTGTGCAGAGTAAGCATGTCTTGTGTTTGCGTTTGTTCTCTCTGGGTACTCTAGCTTCCTCCCACAGTCCAAAAACATGCAAGGGGGGTTAAGTTAATTGGTTAGTTGGCTCTTTGATGCATTCATATGTGCTTCAGTCAGAACACATACAACAATACATTATATATAGGCAAGAGAGCCAGACACAAAACAACTTGTGCAGAAGACGAAGAAAGCACATGCAAAACACAGAAATTAAGAAAACACATTGATCAAACACTACACATGCTGCAAACACTGTCACGGCTCACAAAAATGGGACCCCAATCCAGAAACAAATCAGGTTAAATCAAATCCTTATTTACCGATAACAAAGTCCAACAGAAATAATCCGTGAGGATACCGGTAATAATACGCAAAATACAACCAAAAAACGGCCACGAGAGACTAGGAAATAACAGGAATTCAATGCGAGAGATCACCGAACAAGCAGGATACTCTGGCACTAAAGAGAAGTCCAAGGAGGGTATGTATAGTGGGTTGATTGCCAGTAAATGCAGGGCAGGTGTGCCTCGTCAGCCATGGGAGGAGGAGAGCAGAAACGCCCACTGGGAAAAAACACAGGGAGGAGGGGCAGAGGAAGCAGGAGCACAGAGAGCAACAGGACGGGCAAAACCAAACAGCAAGCAAAAATATAAACCATGACAAACACAATACAATCAAGATGCACTGCAAGTAGCATAGATGACAAGAGATACGGATGTTTTTAGGAGTCGCTAAAAACAAAAGAAATCACACAGCTATTCCAATTTCTAACACCACTGATGAGTAGCCAATTTTAATGACTTTGAGAGTGATAATGACAATGATCATGATGAGAATGATGTTCCACATCAACAAATATCAACATGTTGAGATTCCTGTGATGTCAAATATTGACACTGGATTGGCGGGTACAATAGCTTTAATAAATAGTCTTTAATGTGCACATATGCATATTAATAAGGTAAATCTGTAACTGTGATTATGGTGGCAGTTGTCTTTAATCAGTATTATCAGAAAAAACTTCACCTCTTAACCAAGAACTTCCAGTTTAGTAAAGTTTATCAGTGAACATCTTCTCTTTCTTTCTTTGTGCGTCGAGGAATGTTGGAAAGAGTTCCATTGTAGATTCATTAAATGTGTCTTAATCCCATACAAATTTATATTCGACATCCTTCATTTTGTCTTTGTAAACTGCATGACAACATGTTGTCCGTGTTTGATATATCACAGCGGTGGAACTGAAACAGTACTTAGCAAGTACTGTTATACTTTTTACTGAAACACCTTTCCTGAGGAATTCAGACTTAGTCTATTAATTTAATTCATGAGGAACTGCAGAGTAGTTTGATATCTTGTTCTGCTTCATGTTTTTGAACAAAAATCGCTCCGCTATCTTCTCCATCTCGACCATATCCAGAGATCTCACTAAGAACTGAATGATTCTGGCCACAGAACTCTTCAGGTCCTGCACCACACATTCTAATTCTGCACTCATTCTCACAGTCTGACTGCATTCTTGTGCCACAAACATTTAGGGTGTTTTAACCACTAGTAATGGGTTTAGTAATAACATTACTAAAGATGACACAGTCTACTGGTTGGTGGCTCAAGACTGAAATATCTCAAGTATTGGATGAATTATACTCAAGGTAAATTCTATGATGCTCAAACTTAATTTTAAGACTGGCAGATCTGGAAAGTTTGTCAGACATGTGTGGGAGAAGTAAAAATGCCTCTTTCAGAGACTACTACTATAATTTATAGAGCCCCTTTTCAGGCAACAATAGTTATTTTACACAACAGACAAAACACATAAATGAAAAAAACACAATAACCATACTGTAGCTACTGTAGAAATGAAAAGGTGGATCATGGATTACAGTTTTGGCATTGGGAAAGAAGAGGACCTGGTTGAAACAACTGTGTTTTTCAAGTGGAAAAACACCCTGTGAATAGCATGTTGCTCAGAGGGGAGGTGTAAAGACTACTACAATATTGCACTCAAGGTCATTTTCTGTTACTGTGCAAAAATTTTCCTCAAGTAGTCTACAAATAAAAGCATTGGACTAAAAACATATTCGAATGAAAGTTTTCTAAAAAGTCACTTAAAGTATAAAGTGCAAATGTTTTACATTTTGGAATTTTGATTTGGGGTGGAGTGTGTGTATAATTTTACTGTTAAATGACGGATTCAGTCACAACTTTGACAGAAACATGAAGAGCAGAAAATCCTCACACACCCAAATGAAGGTCAAAGTTCTTCAGTAATGTAGCAGATTTAGAAATAACAGCTGTTGTTTGACCGTTAGCATTTTAGCCAAACAGCGTCACTTGTTAACCCTAACTAGTGTGACAAATACTGCAACGTTACAGTACTTTCAAAAAAAAAAAAATAAAGTTAAGAAAGCGTAACCGCTTTGATTCAGTCAGTCACAGCTGTGGTCCGTCCCCCAAAGGAAGATTTTGGTGTTATTTCTGTAATTCTCTTTTCTGTGTTAATTTAGGGTTGGGCGATTAATCTAGTAATTGTTAATCTTTAATGGCTGTTTTCCTAAATCAGGTCCCAACCCTAGTTATTATGGCTACCAGACAGTAAAGATAGCATCTGCAGGTTGGGAAGTTTCTGTAACATGCCCCCAGGTTACTGTCGCTTGTTGTGATGTGTATTCTACTTGTGAATAAATAATATATATAGAAATTAGTTGGGAACAACCTTTTCCTTCAAGGAACTTGTGGACTCTCTGTGGTCCTTAGCTGACAAGATGGGAGGCCATCCAATGATAGGGAAAGGCAGATGTAAACACAAATCTGATTGGGAAAATATGAACATCCATCGATTTCCTACCGCTTATTCTGCAGAGTCGGGGGGGTGGGCTGGATCCCTGCGAAGGTAGGGTACAACTTGGTCAAGTCGCCAGTACAACCATTCACACTCACAAGGAAGTCAGGGTACCTGGAGAGAGCCCAAGCAGACACAGACAGAACTTGCAAATTCAACACAGTACAGACCCAGGAATCGAACCCACAACCCTCTAGCTGTGAGGTCACAGTGCTGACCACTGCCCAACAGAAGAAAAATTCAGAGACATTAACTTTTAAAAAAGAATATTGCAGCCTGATAGGAAGTACCTAAAATCAAGGAAACTTTCTTTGGAAGGTTTCTGCAGTCAGACACCTTTAGGGGGAGGTGATAGGAGTTTTTTTCTGCACTTTATTCTATCAATATTCTGCTTAAAACCAAATGCATGTTCAGTGAGGATGATTCTGCTACCTTCACTAATGTTGGTGTCCTTTGCAACACATTCTCACACATTCAGTTAAATTTAAGCATTATCAGCCAGTTATCAGCCACCAACAATCAACAAAATTCTCTCAATTGATTTGTCAGTGGGTTAGATTTAACCTCTTGCATTTTGGTGTGTGAGAGAAAGAAAATCCTCCTCTGTATAGACCTTACTTTTATTCAGAAAAGAGCGACTAAAGCATTTTTACAACCAATACTGATTCTGTTTGAATATTTTGAGTCCAATGTTAGCTTTAGATCATATTGTGCTCGTAAAATAGACATTTTTTTATGATTACCATTTAAAGGTGTCTTGTGTTGCATCCGTTTCAGCAAAAAATTGGAACGTGTGTAAATGTTTTGAGATGCAGTGTGTTATAGATGCATTCAACCATGATTTATGAGCTGAATGGTTCCTTCACATACATGGTGTCAAATCATCTTACATGGAATCTAAACCAAGTTTAAATCCATATTTCCCCAGTAGCCATTTGAGAAAAATACCATTTTTGTTATTTAAGGTTAATGCTATGGTAACTTTATTATCCCCGAGGGGCAATTAGTTTCACAACAACAAGAACATAATTTCCCACACAGTTAGACATAATGAAACACACATCATTGAGGAGACAAAGTGTCACGTCATGCTGTTGTTTAAGACGATGGTAGCAGGGACAAAATAATTTTTAGATCTATTTGTCCTGTATCTGGGCAGACTGTATCTGCAACCTGATGGCAGCAGCTTGTACTCTGTGAACAGAGGGTGACAGCTGTGGCCCAGAATAGCCTCTGCTTTTTGAATGAATAAAGCAGCCAGCTCATTGATTTAACGAACAATTTGGAAAGTGTAAAGCTCTCAACTATCTAGTAATACAGATTCTAATGATTCCACTATCACCTCCCCTCAATCCCTGAAAAGATTTCCGCTCTATATCCTTAGAAGTGTCATTTGATAAATGGAGAACAGATTTTTCAAGAAAAATGTAGACCCCATGACACCCTTATCCAGTCTTGCACCCAAATCTGGTGCATTACTGGTACCCACAATGTTGTGTCCTATGTATGTGTTTTCTGGTCCTGCTGCGGCAGAACTTTTACGCTACTGAGAGATGAAACTCTCGCCGCAAAAGCAATGTCCAAATGAAACAGAGCTGTCCATTGTGTGTCATCAGCAACATGTGACTGTTCCTTCTCCTCACTGTTGCAAGTCCTAACGCCCTGTTGTTGTACTATGTAACATGAAATAACAGAGAAATTTAATCTTGGACAATGAGAAATCAACAACATATAGCATAGACATGGCTATTTCCTGGTCAGAAACATGGAACTAGTCATCAGAATTGATGCCTATTCCCCACTTTCAAGTATTGTTAGATAAGTGCATAAGACACTCAGCGCTCCTTTATTCTTTCTTTTGTATCAGGTTGTTCCTGCAATTAAACACTCCACTTTAGGTGAAGCATGGCGCTGTTCTAAACCGTGTTCCTGCAGACCACTTCCTTGTCTGAAAAAGGCCTCATTCATGAAAAGTTCATCCTTACAGGCAAATGATCTACAAATCATGATTTGTAGAACCATCCAGACCGATACAAGGACAAGTGACTCTACCCCGACACTGCTATTTGTTGGATGAAGGTGTGAAACTGCATCTTGACTCAACTTAAAACATTATTAGTTACAGAACCGGGGTCACAGGAAATAAAAGCATAAATAGCGTTCTCAAGATTAGGCCTATTTAGAAAAGACTTGACTTCATGTGTGAGTATGTACGTTTCCAGTTTTGT
>KV751340.1:0-21113 GCA_001698575.1 Mola mola
AAACGATTTGTCATTGTTGTTTAAGGAGAACTCTGGCATTTCTCAACCTGAGCCCTATTTCCCAGTTTCTTAGGATTGAAATTTCAAAAAAACGTACACTTTTTTGATAATAATTCCAGTTTTGGTCGCTAGGGCCATTTTGCAATGGCAGACGGCAAAACATCAAGAAGTTGTTAATCGCTTGCTTTTTTTCCACCACTAACTGAACGAACTGAAGATGCACCCCAGGTATGATCTGCCAATTGCCAAAAGGGTGCTGATTTTAAATGTCTTCTCACATTTACAAAAGACAAAGCAAATTTGTGCAGATTTATTCCAAGTAAAATTGGATTATTTAGTAGATTACCACAGCATGGAGTTTTGCACACACCAGAAAACATTGCCAAATGCCAAGTTGTCCCACTTCGAACCACGAGCCTACTAAGATGACTTGAAATGATATCTTTTTTTAACATTTTATTCACAAGATTGAAGCATGTCTGCAACATCCTGGTGCTAAAAAGAGAAGTCGAGCCCATCTTTATTAACCCATGTTATAAACGGTCAACAGAGTTTATGTGTGGATGAAGTATAATAACTTTGTTCCTTATGGTAATTGAGTCTTTCCTCTGTTTCTTTCCGAAACAAGACCCTTTGGTGGTGTGCGTAGGCGCACCATGGCCCAGACCCTCCAGATGGCGATCCCAAACTTTGGCAACAACGTTTTAGAGTGTCTGAATGAGCAGCGGCTGCAGGGCCTCTACTGTGATGTCTCCGTAGTGGTCAAGGGCCATGCCTTCAAGGTACTTATGAGTGAGCAAGTTTTTATTCTTTTCATTGTGTAATGTACGACTGTATTGAAAAGTCAGTGCTGAATTTAGGCTGGAGCCTATCTCAGCATCATCGGGCGAAGGCGGGGTCACCCTGGACAAGTCGCCAGTTCATCGCAGGGCTGACATATAGAGACAAACAACCATCCACACTCACATTCACATTAACCAACTAACCTAACTACCTACCTGCATGTTTTTGGACTGTGGGAGGAAGCCGGAGAACCCGGAGAGAACCCACGCAGGCACAGGGAGAACATGCAGACTCCACACAGAAAGGCCCTGACCCAGGGATCGAACCCAGGAACTTCTTGCTGAACTCCAGTTTTAAGAATCATAATTTTAAAAAAGTATTTTAAAAAAAGTCAGGTGTACAGTAAAATGACAATATAAACTGAAGTCTGTTCACCAACTAGAGACCAACCGATATTCAATTTTTGTCTAGTGCCAATACGAATATTAACAAGTAAAAATGTCCCTAAGATCCCTCAAATGAGGTTATCAAATATTTGTAACACAACAGAGGCAGAACATTTATAGTAACAAAAAACTTTGGCTGTCTTAAATGAAGGCAGCGCCTTGAGACAGAAACCTTCACTTGAATTTTGATCATTAGAAACCACCCCAATCATCGCTTTCTGTGTTGAGTTCTTTAAAACATATTTGCTGATACCAATATATCTGTGATAGGCCAGTATCGACCAATCATATCAGCATACTGATATGTCGGTCTGGCTCTATCACCAACTGTAGAGCTTGCTTGATGTTTAATATGTTAGACTTATTTCCCTTAATTTTCTTATACATTTCTGGGGTTTAAGCTGTGTTTTATTTTGGGAGGTTGGACTTAATCTAATCAATATATCACTCTGCAAGGCTCTGTTGCAATCCTGTCTTCATATCAGGGAATTGTGCATGGGGTTCATTCACCACATCCATAATTGTCCAGAAGATGTGACCTAGGGTTCTTTGGTTTGATGTCAGCAGAAATCTTTCATCTGATATTCCGAATGTAATATATTAGTATTCTGATGTGATGGCAGAGAACCCACGCAGGCACAGGGAGAACATGCAGACTCCACACAGAAAGGCCCTGACCCAGGGATCGAACCCAGGAACTTCTTGCTGAACTCCAGTTTTAAGAATCATAATTTTAAAAAAGTATTTTAAAAAAAGTCAGGTGTACAGTAAAATGACAATATAAACTGAAGTCTGTTCACCAACTAGAGACCAACCGATATTCAATTTTTGTCTAGTGCCAATACGAATATTAACAAGTAAAAATGTCCCTAAGATCCCTCAAATGAGGTTATCAAATATTTGTAACACAACAGAGGCAGAACATTTATAGTAACAAAAAACTTTGGCTGTCTTAAATGAAGGCAGCGCCTTGAGACAGAAACCTTCACTTGAATTTTGATCATTAGAAACCACCCCAATCATCGCTTTCTGTGTTGAGTTCTTTAAAACATATTTGCTGATACCAATATATCTGTGATAGGCCAGTATCGACCAATCATATCAGCATACTGATATGTCGGTCTGGCTCTATCACCAACTGTAGAGCTTGCTTGATGTTTAATATGTTAGACTTATTTCCCTTAATTTTCTTATACATTTCTGGGGTTTAAGCTGTGTTTTATTTTGGGAGGTTGGACTTAATCTAATCAATATATCACTCTGCAAGGCTCTGTTGCAATCCTGTCTTCATATCAGGGAATTGTGCATGGGGTTCATTCACCACATCCATAATTGTCCAGAAGATGTGACCTAGGGTTCTTTGGTTTGATGTCAGCAGAAATCTTTCATCTGATATTCCGAATGTAATATATTAGTATTCTGATGTGATGGCTTACTTGCTCTTGCCTCAGGCCCATCGAGCTGTTCTGGCTGCAAGCAGCTCTTATTTCCGGGACCTTTTCAGCAGCAATAGTGGAGGTGGAAGCATCAATGAGACAAGCCCAACCGTAGTGGAGCTCCCATCAGCCGTGCAGCCCCAGAGCTTCCAACAGATTTTAGCTTTCTGTTACACGGGCCGTCTCAGTATGACAGTGGGCGACCAGTTTCTCCTCATGTACACCGCTGGCTTCCTGCAGATCCAGCAGATCATGGAAAAGGGCACTGAATTCTTCCTCAAGGTAAGGCCAAAGTAGTTTTCAGCATAAACTTGATGTATTATAATTAAGGATGCACTGATATTGAAATTTTGGGGGCCGAGACTGATATTTAGAATAACAATGTAGCTGATAACTGAAACTGAAACTGAAACACAAACTGAAAATCGTGTGTCTGTGTAATACACATGGACAACAAGATCAAAAATGTGGTTTGCATCAGAGGGGGGTCTGTAAAGCTGTGGTCAGGTGTAGGACACTGGATGCAGCCAGTGCATAATTAATGAGACACAACAGATTATTTATGGCCACTGATATCGGTGGAATGGAACATTATGTAACTGATATCGGCCGGTAACGTTCATTTTGTCTGATACCAATATTGAGTGGATATATTGGTGAATCCCTCTATATGTATTTGTATTTGTATTTAGGAACAAGGGAGCATCTTGCGACGCTACAATGCCAAGTGTTTGTGAAGGTTTTAATGTCATGTGAGAAAGCGGTTTAGCAACAACTTCTTACATTGATTGATATCGGCATATACTGCAAACGTGTGTTTTCCTTGCATGGAAATGATTTCCTTAAATAACATCTCTCTTATCACACGTTTGATTGCACCATACACATCAATTTGGCACCACGACTGGTGTGAACACAGAACAGGCAGGTCTCAGACTGTCCATTGTGTGGGTGGGTTTGATAGAGACTGGAGTGAATCTGAGCCAGGGCTTAAGGTTGGAGGACAACAATCCTGTCAGTACTTCCTACCCACCGAACTTCTGCTGCCCTTGCTCAGCTCTGCACCCATTTTGATCTCAATACACTATCGAAGCTCCTTGACTTCATCTTAGCCAGTTATTATACAATTTAATTAACAAAATCTGTCCACACACCGACGGCAAACCGCTCCTGTGGTAGGTGCAGCTGGTGTCTCCTGCTCTACATTTTGCCACGATGACACAGAGAGATACACACAAACTGAGCATCATACCATTTGGAACATTTGCCTACAGTTTAGTCAGCGGTTTGCCGAAAAGGGAAAGCCTTCGGGAGCGGAGCGTGTATGCATTATGTGCAGTCAAGGGCACCTTGTCTTCAGCCAGAGTGGTGTTGGAAGTAAACATGCTGTAATATTTGTACATACATTAACTGTGTTCATGTCTGCTGACACAAAGTCGACGTTTACGTTCGCTCCCAGGTCTCCTCCCCCAGCTGTGACTCCCAGGGCCTTAATGCTGAGGAGGCACCAACCTCTGAGCCCCAGAGCCCTGTAACGCAGACCAATAACAGCACGGCCCGGCCGACCCCCTGCCTCACGCCGCTCTCTCTAGTGTCACGAGTCAAGACAGAGCAGCCCGCCACCCAGCCTGAGGCAGCCACACCTTACTCAGTGGTCTGCACTCCTGTAGCCAAGCGGCTGTGGGAGGGCGGCAGCAGTCGAGATGGAGCTGGGGCAGGCTCAGGGGGAGGTGGTGGTGCCAGAAAGGCTGCCCGTTATTCACAGGAGATGGTGCGGGGCAGTGCGATTCAGAGCCCCAGTGCCCTTGGACTGGCCATGGGTGTGGGTGCTACCGCAACCAGCCTAGCAGGCATGGTGGCCAGCGGCGGGCTCAGTGGCAGCACCGGCACCAACGGGAGCTCTGCAGCGGGCCACGGCGTGTCAGAAGGAGCCAGCCCTGGCACCCTTAGTACCTACGCCAGTGACTCACCCATCAGCTACCATGATGATGAAGAGGAGGAAGAGGGGACAGATGAAAGTGCCGAAGAGCAGTACAGGCAAATCTGCAACATGTACACCATGTACAGCATGCTAAATATGGGAGTTGCAGGTAAGATGACGGAATATTATATGTATATGCAAGACTCATGTTAACCTTTTCTAAGGAAGCTTCCTGTTTTATTCATTTTCTGCTGAATAGGAATAAGCATTTCTGGTTTTAGCAAACTTTGCACGATGTGTCATGCCCTGTGTCATGGTTTTATTTTAATCTCCGTTATGTCTCTCTAGCTGCCGGGGAGCGTGTCGAGGCCCTACCAGACCACACAGAGACCCGGGGGCGGATGCGAGGCCGGGACCTTACGTGTCTTCCTGCAGAGCTCATCGCTCAGATAGGCAACCGCTGTCATCCCAAACTGTACGAGGACGGAGACCCCGCCGAGAAGCTGGAGTTAGTTTCAGGTGTGTTTGAGTAGAGAAGGAAGAAAGAGCTGGAATATGCAAGAAAATGCCAATGTTTCACTTCATCTAAGATATTTAAATCTTTTAAAAAGATATAGGTATTATGTAAATTAGATAAGTACACAGTTAAATAACAAAATAGACGTGGAGCCTTGATATTTTCTTTCCTGTTTGGAGGAAGCTATCCTTAAAACCACTGAACTCGGCATTGGCTTGCAGATTACATAGCAGTCTTGCAAATTTGACTCAGTGTGTTTCTGTCAAGGACATCCTTGACAGAAACAGACACAGAATGTCCAGTGAAGTGTTTGTGTGTGTGTGTGTGTGTGTGTGTGAGAGTGAGTGAGTGAGATAAAGAGACACGAATAAAGACAAAGTAAACCTGCTTGCAAACTAGCATGATAGAAAAAGAAACAAGTGCAGCACAAAAAAAAAATCTTGTGCTTACTGAATCTGCCATTTATTTATGTATATGAATCCATAGATTTACACTAAATGGACAGATTTAAAATTCTGTAATTTTGAAGAGAAAACATACGAATCAGTTAAAAAAAGAGAAAAGGAAACTTAAAATAGAGAAGAAGCACAGACTCCTCCCTGCCCACCAACAATTAGCAATGTTTGATGTGAATAAGAGCTTTCAATCAATGAACAACCATTTGCTTCCGTAACAAAGGCAGCGTATGACAACAAAATCCGAACAGCTCTCACATGCCATAAGGAGAAATAATAAACGAGTCGCAGATCTGTCTTTGCAGGTACTTCTGTGTATATATCGCGAGCCCAGCTGATGAATTGTCATGTGAGCGCGGGGACCAGACACAAGGTGCTGCTGAGGAGGCTGCTGGCCGCCTTCTTTGACAGGTTTGTTCCTGCTGTCTGCACAGTCTATTTCTGCGCGTGTTTCATGTTCAGGTTGACAAAAAAAAAAGCTTTGTTTTAATGTAGAAATTAACATATTTTTTATCTGCTGGCATTAAAGCGAGTATTTTTGTTTCCCTCTGTTCTGCACCACTCTTTTCTTCGTGTAATGTATCAGGAACACACTGGCCAACAGCTGTGGAACAGGCATTCGCTCATCCACCAATGACCCGAGTCGCAAGCCGCTGGACAACAGAGTCCTGCATGCGGTCAAATGTGAGTACACATGTTTCCTTCTCTGTGTCTTTGCTCGTGATATCAGATACAAATCGAAGGGAAAGGACATGCGTTAGTATGTATGTGAACGTGTTGTGCATACATAAATGTGCACCATGTTGCTGGATTCAACTATTGGTTGATAAAAGTGTACTTTTAAATGAAAGGTGCTGCCTTGTGCACCCTGTAATTAACATAAGGTAATAACACAGAGCGACCACTAGAGAGCAACATTCCCGCTGAAACTGAACCTTAGCCACTAAATGTTTTACTGTGTGTGTTTGTGTGTGTGAGACAGCATGCAACGAGTAATGATTGTGGAAACATTTAAGGCATCCATTATTGGTGAAGAGCAATGACGTTGATGATGAGTGAGTGTAGGTAACAGGATGCGTTTTAAGAGTTGTGAGGTCCTGCAGGTCTAGGTCCTGTTTTCTGTTCGATAAAATGTGTTTTCTTCATCCTAACTTGGGGAGATCATCCTGCAGTTTTTGCCGGCACCAGGTGACAAATGACCATTTCTGAGGTTTTTTTTATGTGATATCACTGATATGGTCCAAGGTTGTACATGTACATTAAAGTGAGGAGGATGAACTTTAATACTTCGCGCGGTTTAGAGGCTTCATGCACCACAGCATCTGTGGGGAAAATAACATTTACCAATTTGGAATTAATAAAGTGCTCTGTCTTCCTTTTGTGAACAATAAAACAAAACATTTCCCTTAACTAGGGCTGAGTATCATTAAAAATGTCAATACCGATACGTTGACCTTGATACCGTTTCCTGGATGACACTTTTATTGATACTCATTTTATAAAATCCCCTTATACAAGATTATGTTACACGTTAAGTTTAAAAAAAAAAAAAAGAAAGATTTTTCAGCTCCTTTACATTTTTACAGACACAAAAACATAAACCTATTTTCCAAAAATGTTCAGGATTTAACTTATGTGGTATGTTTTCAGTTCTTTAGTTTTACGTTTTACCACCTTGACATTTTTCCACATAAGCCAATTTACCACAACTTGACGTTGAACTTAACTGTCTTGATATAAAATCAATAAATCAAACTTAATAAAAGATGGAATCAAACTGGCTGCCTTCCGATTAGCACAACGACCATACTTCCTGATCCAGTGCAGCTCCAACAGAATAACTGAGTACAGTACAGTGATTCAATGCATTGCTCACTGCCGCATACTGAAGACCTTTACATCACTCAGTGGTTCTTCTTTAAAAAAAATCAACATGTCTACAACAAATACATACAAACAATAACTTATAGTACACAGGTCCCATCTTGTGCTTGCTCAAGGTTATGTGCCGAAGTCCCCTTGAGGTATTGAAATTTGATATTGAATGACAAGACTTGGCATAGAGGCAATTGGATTTGTGCCTTTGAAGTATTGAATTTCGATCCCCAGCCCTACCCATAACCACTGTTTCTTGTGGAGGTGGTGCATCATGAGACCGGTCCTAGTCTTATTGTAGTTCACAGCATTAATCCACAGTCATAACACGAGCTGGGCAAGATATACGAGATATAAGATATGAAATTACAGGATGTCTGAGAGTTATTGTTATATTAAGACATATCATGGCATAAGTGTGGTTTTTCTTGGCTGCGTAACAGGAAAATTCTGCATTTTTCTGAACTTATCAGTTCACTGATAAGTCCACTGTTCTATCTGTTCTAATATTTGTCATTAAGTCCACATGACTGATCATTTTTCAGTCAAACATCTCATTGTATTTTGTATTTTGTTCAAGTGCCAATAGGCATGCTTACAATCTTGTTGCAGTTTGATATCAAGGTATATGATTAAATATGTTTCGATATTGATTTTATGGCCCTGTCCTAGCATTTCTAAAGAGCTTTTGGGTTGAAATAGCGTGACAATTCCAAAATAAAAATGATGGTATCATCTTAAGGCCATACCGGCCAGCTCTGAGCATAACTGTGTCATTCGCCTTGTTCAACTACAGATTATTGCCAGAACTTTGCCACCAGCTTCAAAGAGAGCGAGATGAATGCCATCGCGGCCGACATGTGCACCAACGCCCGGCGCGTGGTCCGTAAGAGCTGGATCCCCAAGCTGAAGCTGCTGATGGCCGAGAGCGACTCCTACAACACTTTCCTCCCCGACGGGGTCAAGATGGAGGACGATGCCCTGGCGCCGGAGCCAGCCTTCGAGCCCGCCTCCCTGGAGCCCAGCAGCGGTGCGGGCATGGAGTCGGGCGGCTCCTCAGGTGAATCATTAGCGGGCGTGGGCGGGGACGGAGGACAGCTGTTTTGAGCGTTGTGTCCGGGGGACGGTTGAAAGTTGGTGTACGCCAGAACCCCCCAGTTGCGCTTGCCTCCTTGCTCTCTGGCCTACGCTGATCTCTCACACTCGACTGTCTATACTACACTGCTGGGGTGAACAGCTGTTACCCTGATGTAACCAGGACATGAAACCTTACATTATTTTGCTTAATGGAGTTAGTAAAGAAAAGGGAGAGTAAGAGGATGTGAACTTTTCTCCTAATTGCCCTCTACCTCCCCTTGTCTTTTCAAGGTGTGTAAGTGCATCCGCTGTTGCATATTAAAATACATTCCCTGAGGTCCAGGCGGTGCGGCTGGACGGACAGGCGAGGGAACAGAGGTAGCGGGTATATTGAATGTAAGTGTCAGTGGCATTTTTCTCTATGCAAGCCTGACAACTTGTATTCCGGCCTGGGAGAAGGGAACTCAAGTTAAGATCGATGAAAAGTTATGAAAACTACCTGTTCTTCTTCACCCTGCAGCTTCCACTCATCACCCTGCAAGTATTCCTCAATCCACATCACCTTTTTTTTTTTTTTTTTTTTTTTCTTCTTTTTTGGAGACCAGAGAATCTCACCTGAGTGTTTCACTGTGCGGCGTCTTAGAGAAATATATCCCAAATTCGAGCATGTTTCTCTGTCTGTGACCTGAAAAGTGATCCGGAGAGAGGCTTTTCACTGAGGCGATTGTACAGATGATCTAAAGGGCAACAGGTAATCAATGACGGTCATATTTTTAGAGGACAGACTATATTTATAAATACATGTGCCCATGCCTAGAATGGGTGTGAGCAGAGAGAGTAAGAGGGATTGCTTTAAAATCTCCATCATCGCATTTCAAGTGCTATTTTTGCAGAAAAAGGAGTATAATAAAGCAGTCTTATCATAGGACCCTTAGTCTTTTATTTTTATCTTTGTTTGACACTGCACAGTGATGGAATGAGCAGTTGAACTGCTAAATCTGAAGCTTTTCATCTTCTGCTCGCAAACTCAACAGGAATAATAAGACTGATCCAGCCGGCTCGACTGTTGTCTGTGATAACTGTTTCTCATTGGGTCGTGAACCTCCTCCCAGAAAACACTGGCCCACGATTCTGACCACGACTTGTAGAAACATAGAGGTCAATTCCCTCTTTCCACGGAAATTTATTGAAAAGGAAAAACAAAAAACAACTGCTGACATTTTTTTGTGCAAACGCGAAGGAAATAATCGTGGACTATTGGAATGTGCCTTCTAATAGAAATCAATAAGCAGAGGCGACGGCGCCATGGCCAGGAGGCACCACCGCTTGAAGCAGATTTTCTGGTACTATCCATTTGTGTGCCTGTGTAAAACGGGTGTGTGTTGTGTGGCTGCATCTTGTGTCTGCAGCTCGTTCATGTATCCAGTGCACCGCCTCTTTGTTTTGGCACCTTCCGTGAGAGGTAGAGTAGATGTTTCTGCACCTTAATGAGAAGAACCAATGGTTCACGCACCTTCTTGATAAACATTGTGTAGCAACTGAACCCCTATAGGTTTTTCTCTTTTCTTTTCTCCTTTCTCGGCTCCGTGTCCACCTGTTTCCTGTTTAAGAAGTGGCACAAAGTCCTGAATAATTAAGAAGACTGTTAAGTTGTGTTAAATCCCAAGTGTTCTTCCCTTTATGTTGCTGGATGGATGCTTCTGACTCTTTTTTTGAGGAGAAACTTTGTGTTTGCCAGATGCTTTATGCATGTTGACCGCAGGCCAGTGCAGCGGATTCCTTATTCCTGCCGTGGCTGGTCTGGGCGTGTTAACCAGCACTTCTGTCATAGATGACTGATTATTTTGTTCTTCTGGAAAGACATTATTTTTTTTCTGAAGAGAGGTATGGAATAAAAGTGAATACAGAGTTTAAGAAAGTCGAACCGACTGTATTGAAAGAGGTTATTTTCATGACTGATTAAAATGATATAGACGCCTTTACTTAAATCATATATGGACACCAAGAATGCAGTACCTTGTAAGTATTCTGTTAAATTAAGGGTAATGACAACAAAACCTCAGTTAGCTTTGCATTTGACTTTAAATGCCACGCGATCACTCCCACTCTTACCTCTCCAGTATCTCTGAATACTGCTGTGCTTCCTGTCCTTCGTGCAGCTGCAGTCGCGTTTTTACTCATGCGTGCAAGAGGCAAAGCGGTGGCTTTTGGCAGTTAAGCCTAAATTATTATGTATGTTTCATTTGCTTCAAGGCTTTTGACCGAGCCAGGTTTACACAAACACCCCTCCAACCTTTCTTAATTTGAATACTTCAGTTTGCCTCCGCCGTGTTTGTTTAAAATACCGCAATCCCTGAAATAGTCTATCGTACGATTAAATACAGAGAACCTCTCAATTTTTTTTCAAAAATAAAATCTGTATAAAACCAGATTCCTGGCTAAACGCTTTTTGTATACTTAAAGGGCCGAGAGTCGTGCGCGCTCGAGTCCAAACGCAAGGACCTCTGGATTCAATGAAGGGAATATTGTGGCATTCAGTCTGACAATAAAGTAAGTTCTATAAGGAAATGTTGCTTTTTATATCTCATTGAGTGTAATGCCTGCTAAATCTGTCTGTGCTCAAAGAAAGATCTTAGGCGTGACAACAGAAAAATTGCTGCTCAGATGTCCCTCACAGAGGTGTTAGTGAATTAAGAGTATAATAAAGACATCGAAATAAGTCTCCCACGGAAGAAGGGGCAACGAGAAGGACTTTAATAAGTTCATTAGAGTGGCCATATTACACGGTGGCCCGCTGGACGACCTATGCTCCATCCTGTCTCGCCACGTCAGTCTGCGTTCACAGCATGGCAGCACAGCCCGAGTGTATAAATGTCCAGAGATGACTACTGAAGTAGCAGCTGCTGCGCTCTCTGCTTGTCTGGGCTGACTCTAGGAGATGTTCAGACAGCCCGCCCCTCACACGCCTGCTTGCACAGGCTCATTTGTTCAATAGGTGGGCGAGCGTGGTTGTATTTTTTTCTTTTGAGAACAGCAAGTTGCAGCACATTTTTCTGTTTTTGTCTGAGCAAATTCTAACACCTGTACCTTTTAAATGTGCGTGTTTACACTTCACTAAACATGTAGACCTACACACTTGGAATGGATAAGGTGTGGCACGGCATGGAGAACCTTTTGTCACTAAAAAGTACATATATAAATATGATTATACACATGTATAGATAAATCCTGTATATTATATTATATAGGCGCACACATAGAGCTCAGATTGTTGGTTGTGCACTCGCAGCATGAGGTACATATTTACCCAGAAACGACGCTTCCTCACAACCTGTTTAGTAATCAGTCCGCCCATGTCTTTGACCTCCGCTCCCACCTCTCTGTAAGCCTGTAGTGGACACCCCGTACTGCTCATCCTATTCTTTCTGTGTTCCAAGTGCCAATAACTTTGTGAAAGCCCTGTAACTGTGACCCGACATTATCAAAGGTAATTGCACATTAACGACTGTAAAATAAATGCAAATCATAGAAGAGAAAAAAATATCAAAATGGATTAAATAACGAACATCTTAATAAAAGATTTGTAACAACCTCTCTGACTCCCTTTTTCTTGCATGTTTTTAATACAAACCTCAAACACTTTTAAACTGACATGACACCAATCAGCGCAGCAGCTCAAACTCCTGCACTTTGGGGTTCTTTAAGTCAATAACAAATTATGTCCTTATTTGTATGTGTGGTTTTTCACCATGAAATGTAAACTGTAATTTAAAGCTGCAAATAGAAGTTTGTCCTCATGTACACTTAAGTAGTTACACCTGCAGGCAGCCATGTATTACTGTTTTTCATGCTATTTGCTCATATCATCCCAACGAGTTGTTCCCGCCTTTGGTTTCACTTTCAGGCTTAATGTGCAGTAATTTACCCATCTGAGAAGGAAGCTGCTTCATGAGCCCCAAATTCACTATATTATAGTCCACTTTAATAGAGCTTTACGTTGGCTCAAAAATACACATATATCTAAAGCCACCTGGAGCCACAATTTTCACCAAGAAATGTCTTTTTTTTGTAAATCGTGAACAGGCTTGTTCTGCTTTGTTAACTAAAAAAGCCACTATCAAAAAAAATTCCCCAAAATTGCTGTCTTGCTTTTAACTTCATTTTGTCTCAAAAGCAGACGCCAAACGTGGATCAAAGCTTTATTCTCCATTTCCACTGTGAGGGCTCCCCCTAGTGTTGAAAGGGCGAAAGGACAACTGTTCAGCTCACTGAATAATTCACTCTTTTGTCCAATGAGTTTAATAATACCATTCTACAGTAATAAACCATCAAGAATAACCTTTACTGTCTACATGAGTATCTCAAAAGATGAAAAAAATAGTCATTTTTCATTAGTAATTTAAGAGCGTGAACATATATATATATATTTGAGACTCATTACACATAGAATAATAAACGCACAAAAAATGGCATTTTAATTTGGATAATTATGGCTTACAGCTCATCAAAACTAAGAAAAAAGGCTTGAAATATTTTATTTTACATGTAATGAATACATAATATATTAACGTTTAACTTTTTGAATTAAATTGCCACAAAAATTGAACTTTTCAACAATATTGAACTTTTTGACATGCACATGTATATATTTGCATCAATATGATTAATGTTTGTCTCTTGTGTGGTGCATTGTTTGTCTATTATTTATCTAATAGACAATTTATCTAATCTATTATATTTAATTCATTGTGCAGTCTAGCCAATAACAAAGGCTAGACAGAAAAACTAGCAGGTGGGAAAAAATGAAACATTCAAGGAAGCAATTTGTAAGACGTTTAGTCTTATTCCCTTTGGGTTAAGTGGGTGGTCATGAGTGTAACAACCAAATGTTTCTTGTGAGTTTGGGGAGAACAAAATAAAGCTAATGTGCATTTTGTCAGCAACTCAAACCCAAATTGAAGTGTAATTGCCATGTTATCTATTGAAGGTATAATATCTTTATATCAGGATGAATAACAAGCCCCTTGTAGCGGTTACCCAATATGGGACACAGGCTTTTCAGAAACACAGCCCATGGGAAATAAAGATACACAAACCTTTTCCTAATCCAGATTCAGTTAATGATTAGCTCATGCAAGCCCGGGATGTAAAACATAAAGGTTAAAGGGTATGGGTGTCATATTTACAAACAAGTGTTTTGCATTATACAGTAGCTCGGAAACGGGCTCCGGTCGCCACTGGATAGATATAATGTGCCACTCTTCAATGTATTTCTGTACTGAATTGTTGCTGGAGTGTCTAAACCTGAAGCACTGATAAGTTACCCTCTGCCTACTGTTGGTTTCAGATGTACGCATGAACTGTGCACAGTTTAAAAACATCCGTGGGAGGTTAAAATGAATTCTTTGCATCCCATTAATGGCCAGTGTACCAACTGAAGTGCCTGTAAGGTGGGTAACGGGTCAGTTAAAGCTAAAAATACTCCTGTTAATGATACTGTCAACAGAGGAACTTCATGGTGCGTGTTTTTAAATTCTTTTCATATGGTGCCCACTGGTTTTACAAATTAACAAGTGCGCCCATCACTGAATACTACTACATCTCCAAAAAACTATCATATTCTGAGTTTTCATCAGTTTTCAGAGTTTTACTCCCAAGCATTTTACTATTTCAATCAATCGATGATAATATGAAAAAAAAATCATCTCAAAATATGTCAGTGTAACTGTTTAAGTCATAATCATCAAAATCAAAACAAAAAAGGGGTTGAAACACTTTGATACATGTCCAACGAATATAGAATACAAGGGCCTTTAACTTTATCACGGTATTCTAATGTTTGGAGATGCACTATTAAAAATGTGAGCACTGACCTGTGGTCCTCTGTGTACTCTGTGACCTGCATACCAGAGATTCCTCTGGAAGTGGAGCTAAAAGGCCTCTCATTTTCGGTGTCTCTCTGAGAGCCTCTGTTACGCTCTCAAACGGCTGCTAGAGAGCAAAATGTCTAGTTTGAGCTTGTCATGCGTTAAATGTGACGAGTTCTATTCGTGGGTGAAACATTAAGTCAGTGGATCAAATTAAGGATTAATTTGTCCAAATATGGGCTGAGGGAAGTGGCGAGCGCTGACGCAATCCTCGCTGCTGTCGCTTTAAATGTCTCCAGGAAACAAGGGCTCCCGCCCGCGTCATGGGTTTTCCTCATGTGCCACAGCAGCAGGATGTGCCTAATATGGGCAACCCCCACCCCCACTACCCTCTTTTCTTCAAAAGGAAGTGAGACAGTGGAGGGGGATGGGTGAGACCGGATCACAGAGACGCTTAAAGGCTGTCTTGACTAAACGTGCCACAGAACTGTAGCAGGGCGCGTATTCATCCCCAGTGAGGAAAAAGACCAAATATAGACACACATACCTTTCCCTGAGTAGACCTTCGGTGCAGCTTTTGCCTGCCACGCATGATAGCAACTTTATTACGAATTTTATGAACCTAACCTTTTATGTGCGCTAGAGGCACACGCAATGGGTCTAGTTGATGGAGCGCTATTTGGGCGACTGCATGTCACAGATCACAACATCACGGCAAACGTGCAAACTTGTGCACGTTTGCAGTGATACAGCAAGTAACAGCTTTAATGGCCGGTTGGTGTAGGTGTTGGGGCGAGTAAAATTACTTTTAAAAAAGTAAGCTAATTAACTTCACAGGTAGGCTGAGAGGTGAATAAATGAAGCACGGATTGCAGGACATCACTGCAGACGTTCGATGATAGCGGACGCAGTTGTCGACCATTTGCTGCTCGGCCGAGCGGCTGTGCGCACAGTGGGCGGGGCTTGGTCGTATGACGCAAGGCGCGTGACGTCAGCGAGGTGATAAGTAGCTGCCCCGCAGCCGGCCGAGCGTGATTCGTGTCCGCGCGTGAGTCAAAGGGGAGCGGCCTGATCCACGGACGTGACCCGCTGTGCTTTTTGTCCTCTTCTCCTTTCAAAACAAGCTGTGACATGGAGGTCAGCGCCGAGGCCAAGAGGATTATGGTGGTGGCTCTGGGGAAACTGTACAGCTCGCGCACCCAGCGAGGGGGCCTCCGTCTTCACCGGAGCCTCCTCTTGACAATGGTGATGAAATCCGCCCGGGACATGTACCACGCGGCCCAGGCGACGGCAGAAACGGCGGGACGTGAACACCAGCAGTCCGCGGCGGAGACCGAAGCAACGGCCGAGCCTGGTGGAGCTCATGCGGGGCTCCGGCTGTGCTCCAAAGAGGAGGTCGAAGGAAACCTGGAGAACCTGTGGCCGAGCAGGCCCGTGCAGCACTCGAGGAAGAGACGGGGCAAGGCGGCCGCGGAGCCGGACTTCCTGCCGTGTAAGAAAGCCAAACTGGAGCAGGAGGGCTGCCAGCAGCCGCTCAGTGTCAGCTCGCTTTTCATGGACTATGTGAACTGCGGCGGCGGGCTGGGAACAGCCCCATCCCCCATCTCCCTACAGAGGGCCGTGGCTGCGTGCTGAAAGCCTGCCTTGATTACAGGCTTGAAACTTCCCGACACGTCCCGGGTGCCGGAACCCGGGCCTGCTGCACGCCGGGCTCCCAGCAAGCCCGGGCACGCCAGCGAGACTGGGACACGGAAGCAGCTGCGTCTCGGTGACTTTTGGCCTAATTACTGGCCTCAGCTTGCCAAAGGCGGACATAAAGGGTCTGGGTTCGACTGGTTGGGGCTCCCCTCTTACTGACCATTTTACACAAAGTGTTGTTTGGAGGCAGCTTGTTTATCAAACGTGTATATTTGTGTTGAGTAAAGATTGGAAGTTTGTACATGACGTGTAAAATACTCAACAACTGCGACTACCTCAGTATTTATTAAACATTTTTGTAAGAATGTTGGAGTGATGTGCAGTTTTTGACAGTGATTTTTTTTTTTTACCATGTATGTAAGAGAGATGCTGGCTGGGGAGTCGTGTTGGTGGATGCCTGAAGCTTTGGTCATGTCAGTGTGGAAGTGGTGTTTGGGGGTGTGAGAGGAAGGTTTACCCTGCAACTTCACAACCCCCATGTGCATTTGTAGAGTGGAGCAAAGAAATACTGTGTGATGATGTGATGAATGAGATTGTGTAAGGAATCCTTTCATAATGGAAAAAGCTGCTTTTTAAAAAAAAAAAAAAAAACTAAAGCAGAGAGTTTTGGGAGGGAGATGCCCCTAAAACTATGCAGGCGCTGCAACGGTTCACCAGTGTTGGCAGGGGTGGGGGTTAACCCAGGAGAACAGAAGAAAGAATGTGTGTGGGAGGGGGTGCCACTGTGTGCCCCATGAACCCAACCCCCACCCCCGACTGCTGCTTGCTTGTTTTTCCGGCTGACAACAGAGCGCCTGTCTTGTTTACACGTGGGGGCCGGAACTGTATGGACAAGCCTGTGAAAATGAGCACGCTATACATGATACGCATAAAAGTCTCTTCCAGTCACTCAAACACTGAGAACTCTTGAATACGCCAACATCTCCATGTTCCTCACCTATTTTTTTTTTTTTAAAGCGCCAGTTTTCAAAACTCCTAGAATTTAGCTCATGTTTGTTGTGACGTGTGAGTGTAATTGGATGGAATTTGGTGTGTGACACAAGGACACAGTCTGGATGGGGATCAACTTTCAAACATGGTCGTACGTTAAAAATCACTGGACAGATTTTCATGATCATTTTTTGTATATGTTGATCTCACATTAAGGGGACAAATACATTTTGGGACAGATCCAAAGCAAATCTGAATCCCGACTCGGGATCCAGATCAGTGGAACTAATGGACAGATTTTTATGAAACTTGTGTTTTTTTTTTTTTGTTTTGTTTTTTTTGCCTTTAAGAGGGAAAAAATTGAGCCATACACACCAAGAATATGTAGAGACTTTTTCACCGAGCCCAAAGCGGTAAGATGGACAAGAAATGAGGCCAAGCAGTGTGCATTCTCTCTGGATTTTATTCTTTAGGAAGAGATCTGTTTGGAATTACAAAATGCACTGGTAGAAATAGCGGTGAGACAGGTTGTGAGTGTGACAGATTAGAGTGAGAGAGAGACAGAGAGAGAGAAGAGGGAGTGTGTGAGAGATCAAAGGTTCCACAGCCAGCAATATAATGAGCACATCCTCAGATTTGCCTGGCCTCTGCACCCTCTGACCCCCACAAAAAAGTAGAAGGGAGACTACACCATCTTCTGAACTTGATTGCTTGTTTTTTTTGTTTTTTTTTTTTGTTAAAAGCAGTTCTTTTTTATTTTTTTTGTGGTGTCCCAAACATGGTTGTGTTACCCCAGGTAACAGAGGAAAACAAGCGAGACTGATTCTCACCAATGTCTCTTTTGTGTTTTTACTCTTTAGACTTTTTTTGTTTGTTTTTTTTTTTTTCTAGCATTTTTTGTTCTCAAAAATAGAAGGAAAAAAAGGAAATGTTGCTTTTTAAAAACATATATATATATATCTTCTTTTTTTTTTTTTTTTTTTTCCTCTGAATTCACTAATCTGCTTTATCTTTTATGTCCTGAAGATGACTGTTAACCCACGGTGTGGCATGCACATAGCACATGCATTTCTGGAACTAGATATTTTTTCCTTTTTTTCTCTTTTATAGTTAAAAAAAAACATTTTTTTTTTTTTCTCAGTAGCGGCTTTACATTGCTTTTTGAAGACTTCTGTGTGGCTAATCAGAGTGTTAGTGGATTTCACCGCAGCATAGACACAAACATGGACGGTGAATGATGGTGACTTTGCACGTTTCATTCAGGGGGTTGCTGATATCACACACACAGAGAAAAACAAAAAGTCAAAAAGAGTGCTTACAATAATTTGACCAAAAAAAGATCTCTTCAGATTAATATTAAATCAAAAATTTCTGGAACAAAGAAAGGAAAGCCAACACAAAAACCAATACACTTAAATTGATCCGAATCATAAAGATCCATGTACACACACACACACACACACACACACACACACACCACAACCAGGGGCTACATACCTAGTGTGCTTTCTGATTTTAAGTGTAAGTGATGTGAAAAAAAGACTTGTCTGTGACATTCCACTGAGGTTGGAAAGACACTAAAAGGCGTTTTTTTTCCTTTTCTGTTTTTTTCAGTGCATTCTCTGGTCAACATGTGATAGGCTTCAAGGTAAAACACAGGTCAAATAAATGAAAAAAGTTGATGATAAAAAATGATGTTGGGGGCTGACAGTGGCGGTGTGTGTTAACAAGTGGTAGTTTGAGGCACACTGAGAAAAACACAGAAAGAAAATTAAGATATATAGAAGTGTTACACACATAACACACGTTTTTCCAGGACCACAACGTGGCCCAGACATCTTTTCTCCACCCTGTCCGAGCTTGTGAGACCGAACTGTCCAGTCAACCTGTTATTTGTACTGGTCAACATGTACCAGATTGTCCTGAAGTGAGAGGATGAGTTAAACTCTGCTGTTGGTCCACTGCATCAGATGTAAAGCTAAAGGAAGCGGACACACTTTGTCAAATAGTGCCACCAGAAGGTCTCAAGTGGTGGTGGAGCTCTGCTGTCGCATCTGCAGGAGTAGACACTCCCTCATTTAATTCAGAAACCTCCATTTGAGCAGTTTTCGTCAATTGAAGTTCAAATGTGCCCACTGTCTAAATTCATCATAAATTAGCATTTTCACTCATGTTTGTCTTGCTGTAGACTCATTCTCCCACAGTGCAACTGTGGGTGAGAGCTCCACCTCAGGGTTGGAAAAATTATTAACTGAGCACAAAGTGAACCAAACAGATTATGGGACCAAATATGGAGAACCTGTCTTATTATTACAACCATTGTGATTTTTATAGGTTTTCATATGAGCTGTTTATCCATTGTTATGGTTAATAACAAAGAAAACAGCCAAAAAAATAATAAAGAGTTTCTCTCCTTACTTCAACTTTCTATTTGTCTCTTTCTCTCCAGTGTCTCCGATTTAATCACAAACCCTGGAAGACTATGAGATGTTACTGACCTGCCAGACTTGCTCTCCAATATGGACGCCACATTTTTCATCAACTTTACCGTGCGTCCAAGTGTATCATTTTAGGACTACCATTTTAGTTACAAAAGGTTAGTTCCACAAAAAGTATGTGCACTTCCAGCTGTATCAGAGGCAGGCATCTGGCACAGAATATACAGACAAGCAAGCAAAAGGTAATCTCGTTGTTCCTTGTAGATTTACAGCAACAATCCAGTCTCTGTATGGCCTTTTGTCACTTGTTTGGAGTAAACGAAGATACAAAAAAAGTAATGCCATAAAGAGGAGAGAGTAAGAGAAACAGAAAGGCGTTTATACTTAAAAGAGAGAAACCCTTATGACCACAACAGAGATGACCAAGCAAAGTCCACCCTCCCCTGCAAACAGTAGATTCTCATTGTTGCTATTATTATAATTTTTTTTTTTATATCAGTCATGCAAGATTCCACAGGGTGTACACCTCTGCAAGTCTTAAAAAACAAAGCTGTGTAGGGTGCAACAGAAGATTCAAGCTTCAATGTTTCAAAGAAGTAGAAGAAAGCAGTAAGAAGACGCAGCAATAGAAGAAGAAATACGGCAGAAAACAGTTATTGGTGTGTTGTTTTTTTTTTGTTCTTTTCCTGAAACCCATCTCCACCTTTTTTTTTTTCCTCTCTCTTAAAGGTCATCATACTGTACGTTGAGGTTGGTTTAATTGTGGGAGGAGGGTGTTCTCAAGTGACTGGGGGGGTGGTTAAACATCCCCAACACACCCATCCTCTACGTTTCGAATGATTTGTCAACCCCGTGCAACACTCCCCAAGCTCTCCCACCCACTCCGCCACCTCACCTCATACAGGTGGAGGGCTCGTAGTTAAGTTTTTGTTCTCATTTAAAAACACAGATGATAAAACTCATCAATATTCAACTGGTGGCTGGGAGGGTTGGATCTGATTCTTTGTGTAGCTAACTCAAGTTAGCTTCAAGAAGCAAAGTAAATAAATAAACAGATGAATAAACAAAACAGCGGTTGTTCTTTCGTCTCTGACTGTAAAGTTTCTTTTGTCGAGTCGCAACTCTTGACATCTTGTAAGTGGCTGTAGCTAATTGCCAGAGGCAAAATTTAAGACACAGAAAGACTAGTGTCCATCACCCCTCCTCCTTGCATCCTTAAAAACTACAGTTTGAGGTCGGTCTTATTTGGCATCAAGACATGAATGCAACCTCCCCTCATACTTCTTCTTTCTCTGGATCCTGCCTCTGCATTTTTGTTTCATCGCGTCTTCCTGACACCTCTTCCTGTGTCTTCCTGACACCTAATCCTGTGCCTAGCCCAGTCCCGGTCCCCAGGACAAGCCAAGCAGTGAAGGAGAGGGAAAAACTGAACGGACGAGAAACAAAGATTCACCGTCTCCCTCGGCAGTCGTTGCTCTGCCTCAGCGCCTCCTTTCTTCACCTTTCCGTCCGTCTAGCAAATCTTTTTTTCCTCCTTGCGCCCCTCCCCCATTCCAAGTAGCTAGCACCAGTCGTCATCCTCCGTCTCACTGTAGGGTTCATGCAGAGCCTTGCGGGGGCCCCTGGGGGGCCCGGGTGGAGGAGGGACCTTGTGAGGCCCAGGATGTGGG